>JAXQQM020093013.1:0-106699 GCA_034641835.2 Pinus albicaulis
CTCAACTGGGTCTTTGTTGAGGAGGTAAATCCCCTCTGCGGAAAGAGGCGATCCCTACTAGCCCAGCAGGGGTCTAGCAACAATCAAACAATGCTATGACGCAGGTTCCTAGTTACGAATGAAAGACTTGGAATAGAAGCCTACCTGGATTCCAACGCTAGGATCTGAAGAAGAAGCGTCCCCGTTCCTCAGCCTCGGCAGATCACAATCCCTCCACGATCTCCGCGGATGAACACCTGCACATGGAAGAAACGAACAGATACAAGTATAGAAACCAGCATACGTAACTAAACATCAGTCAGAAAGGACGTTACTCACATTAACATGATGGAAAATAGAGTGGAACCATAATCATAATCATCTATTAAATAATCAGTCGAAGAGAGATTACAACCTGCTCCTGACACATAACTTCCTTCGTGACGTGGTCTCCACGGGCTCACTGCCCCTGTGTTGCCAAGGAAAGTGGAAAACCTCTTGGAAAACCTCTCCGTAGTCTCGTGACAATGGTCTCCTTACTTGAGTCAGCCTTAAGGGAAAGAGAGGATTCTTTACAACACAAAGGCTCTTGGGAATATGGAGATTCAGAGCTTAGGCACTTCAAGACTAGCTTGCCATGGATTTGAGCAAGATTTTATAGATGGGGAAGGAGGAGTTGGGATCCCTATTATTATGGGATTGGCCCTATCAACAAGGAAGGTTCCATGAGAGGTGGCAAAACCACTTCCCTCCATATAACTCCCGCAGCCAAACCTCCCAACTCAAGATAGGCAATGGTTTGTGAGTTTGTTAGAACTCAACTTCCGCCATCCTTATTTAAAAAACAACTCCCAAAATGGGTGGCGTGACTACGGCTCTATTACAGAGCGCCAGTTGGCGCGACCTCTTTGCAGTAATTTCCCCATTGGCGCGAGAACTGAACTGCCTGTCAGCGCCAATGCCAAAAGGGATGTTTTTCATGACTTTTGCAAGGAGATGTCTCAAGGGCAAATAAAGCTCATGTTCAGAGGGATGCATTGATGATGTTTTCAAGGCATGACAATGTTCAAAGGTCACAGAATGGGTCCTCCATTGTGCGGGATGGGGAATGGTAAGGACGATGACAAATTACTGTGTAACAGATGCCCCCTAAAGTATGAGGCCCGAGAGGGAGAGGGGTGAAATGCTTTACGAGAACATGTTCAACTGAAAGCCCGCCGTCGGAAAACCTGCGCAGAAAGATAAAACTGATATCTCAAGTACACGATGTATAAGTGGTATGGACGCAGCCATCCGAAACAGAGTATGCTATAATCCGGATCCAGGGTATGGGCGCAGCCATCCAACTAAGATCAAATAAATAGACTCAGGTATGGTCGCAGCCATCCAATCAGTAAGTCATGTACATAATGATAATAATCCACAATCGCAGCCTGGATTACAACAGACACAATCCAGGGTCTTGCGCTCCATCTCGACCCAACAAAGTACAAGTTCAAGCATGTGAACATGTGAGCTGAAGTCGAACATGCAAGAACATCGTCTGATTACCAGCCAATGATGAAAGCTGTTAACAGACGCGAGAGAAACCACCAATGATGACAATGGTCCTCAAGGTACTACAGGTACAATCCACGGCATGCGAATAAATGAGTTGATGTCGAACACCCGCAGAATCATTCGATCGGAAGTCAATAATGTAAACTTCACGTCGAATGCGACGAACCTGCCATTGAGGCATGCAGGCTCCAAGGTACCATCAGGAGTCTCTAGACCAACTTTCTGGATAATGAGTTGAAGTCGACAGGAAGTGACCTTGATCGAAGGTGGGCCATAATGATTCCCACATCATCGACACGAGACAGAGGAACATAATGTTTTGTCGTGAATCAGGATCATACGAGAAACAGAGGAAGGTTGATATTTGCAGAGGTCAACTTCTCTTGAACATGTAAATGGCACGACAATGGACTTGGCAGTATTTGACATCAACAGATCAAAGGTCATGGCGACGAGGCAGTGAACAGATGAGAGGTCAAAAGAGATTACCCAAACCCATGGAAGCGAAGTGAAGCAACGAGATGAGATGTCCCCAACCCGACACGAATGCAGACAAGTGCCATGTTCAAGAGCGACATACTGCCGACGACAACGACGATGGTTCCATTTTTCCCCCACCATTTTTGGCGAGTACCCCAATTATTTTTAATAACAAGCTTGAAGGGGATAGCATATGCTTGCGATATAAGTCCGCCCTTCGGGCGAATCCATCCTAGTGCATTTAACGAGTCCTAGGAAGGAGGAACTCGGAGAACGTCATTTCGACTAGATCCGATGTCATCAGGGTTTAACGAGTCTGACAAAGGAAGAACTCGGCGTCTTTTCATGTTTAGAGAGTTTGAAAAGACAGCGGAAAAGAAAACTCCACAGGTCCCTTTTCGTAAATAGTTCCCCAGATCCGAAAAGGTAGAAAACGATATCCGGGAAAACCTCCTAGTCGCGATAGGCTAGGGTATTCCTTTTTCGTAATCAATCCATCCCAGCCCGAAAAAGGGTTAAACTTATACTGGGTGAATGTCGATTCGTGTCCATTTTAACGAGATCGAAACGACAAGGGCCTCGGCGATCTTTTCATATTTAGAGAGTCAGAAAAGAGCTGAAAGATGACTCCATAGTGACTTTTTCGTGTATTTACCGAGTCCGAAAAAGTATAAAATACAACTCGTTTCCATCTTTTAAGTCGCAAAAACCTGCTGCTGCACATACCAAGCAAGCGTAAAATCCATTTTCGACATAACATATGCAAATATTCGATAAAAATAACTTTTTAAAACTCATTTAACGTCGAAAAAGTTATAAATATGTCTAATTGGTAAAAATGAAATTACTTTTACTATTTACCTTGGTAGAAAACAACAGTGGTCCATTTGGAGCAGAAACTTCCGTCGACGATTGCGACCAATCCAGGCAACCATTCAGCTTTTCGTCTGTCACAGGTAAAAGGCGCTCCCTTGCTCTACATTTTCATTCATTTTTTAATGATTTTCCCTTAAGAATCAGTCTTGCATGGGCATTTTTAAAATTTTAGGGTCGGGCCCATTGGCGCGGGTATCGGGCACGGACCCGCGCCAATGAGCTCTTTTTTGTAAAGGGCTCGCGCCACGTGGCGCGACTGTTCGCAAAACAGCCGCGCCAGCGGCCGAACCTTAAATTTCGCCCAAAATTTCGGTATTTAAACCAAATTACTTGGAATTTGAAGCTCATCAAAGATCTAACCAGGGGTTTTTGACCATGTGAATGCAGATAATCACTCAAAATGGCAATCGAATGGAAGGAACGAGAGCACGGAGACGAGGATGAACAAGCCATGCAAAGCCAAGCTTGCATGAACGCACTTAGAGACTGTGGACTGAAAAAGTTCTTCCTCACGCCATGTTTACGAGCTCAGCCCGAGCTCCTTCAATATCTAATCAATATCTGGGATGAAAACGAACAGGTGTTCAGGTTACAAGACCAGGTGTTAGAACTGGAGGTCACTGATGTTTATTTCATCACCGGATTGTCCCGCAGAGGTCCAATCCCCGTACTGACTGGGAGCAGACCATCCGGGGAAAAGATGGAACAGGTAATGGCACGGGTGTGCCGAGGGGCACAAACAGGATCAGGAAGCAAGAAGGTAGACATCCATACTATCCCTGATCTAGCACTGAGAGTAGTTCTCCATACCATTACGTGGGCTGCTGGGTCGCAGGCTCCGCACGAGGCCTCAAAGACTCAACTCCTGCTGGCCTCAGAATGCATGGGTCCCTTACTGTTCAACTGGGCAGAAGCAGTAACCATCAACATGAAAAGGCAGCTCACAAAGTGCAAACAGAGGAAACTGAAGCAGTTCGGTTATGGTTCCATCTTGGTATCGTTCATTCTGGAACGTTTACCAATCTTCCAGGGCTAAGGGGCCGCAGTGGGGAGTCCGATACCACGAGAGCCAAGGATGGCTCGCTGGGCAGCATTGATGCCCAGATCTGGAGGTGGCCAACAGATGTCCTGGAGGCCAGAGTTCTTTAGGTGGCTACGGCGCCAGCTGATCATCGTGGAAGATTGGCCCTATTCGGGAACTGACTTTACCGGGGACCCAGATCTCCCACTACCAGAAGGAGATGACTGGGACGAGGAGCTGGGTAAGACCTCATATTTTTGATTTTATGTTTATATGTTTTTTTTTGTTAATACACATTCGTCTTAACACAATTGTATATGCATGCAGATGTAGGACCTGAGAGACCAGCCAGGATGTCTCCAATCTCCCGGAGGACACAACTCGCCCCTGAGATCCAGGGGGAAGGTACCGGAGGAGAGGAACTGATCCAGAACCTCGAGGGGATTGCCCATGGGATCCCAGACTATGCCCGGCTATCAGACATACCGATGGCATACCAGCGCCACACGGTGGGAGTTCCGAATCGGATCCACCAAATCCTGAGGCGCCTAGTGCGTGCAGTGACGTGCTACCATGAGCACCATGCGGATTAGTCCTTAGGATTTATGCCACACCTATTTTTGAGAGACACAGTGTCTCAGGATGTACTAAGATGATTATGTATATTTTTTGAGTTTTACGTGACACACTCTATGTAAACATTTCGATATATATATACATATCTATTTCTGGATGAGTCTTTCTTTACATGTGATGATGATTTATAAATTGCGCAAATGTCTGTCTAATACCAAATTTGCTACTGCATCTGTTAATGTATTCAAATGCCTGGGTATATGATGATATGTAATATAGTCAAAATTCCTTTCCAGTAATCGAATACGCAAATACAGACGTAAGATGGACGGGTTTCTTACCGAATAGTGTCCGTTCAGCTGTAACACCACAAGTTGTGAATCTAGGTACACGAGCAATTCACGGATACCAAGGTTTACTGCCTCGGTTAACAATTCCAACACGGCACTATATTCCGCGATATTGTTCGTGGTACGTCCTAAACACACACCTTGCAGGTCAATCAACTCACCAGCGGGATCGTAGATTACCCAGGCTGCGGAAGACAGATTCCTGGTACTGCGGGAGGCACCATCCGCGAAACCAACAAATGGATGAATAGACATCTGCACAACCAGGAAGACCCGATCAGCAGAAAGATGTTTACAAAGCACACCACACTATGCACACAAATGAAAATCACACACCTATGTACACACACCACACCAAGAAATCACTTCAGGCGTAGTACTTTTTAAGGTACAGCCCATTTCTGGGCTGCGCCAGCGGAACTCCTTCGTAATCTATAAAAGCTCGTAGGCCCCATTTTTCAAAACGCGTTTTACTATATAGGGACCGTGCCACATAGGCTGGAGTTTACCGGCTCCAAGCTTATCATGTGCCTGATCGTACAAGAGAACGAGGTCTCCTTCAATGAAAGAACGAGGAGAAACAGTTTGATCAAAATGAGTTTTGACCCTCTTCTTTTGTGCTTCGATGATCAAAGCAGCTAGTCGACGGGTTTCATCCAACCGTTCGAGATACAGAAGACGTTCTTCTTCGGGAGAGGTATCCGGTAATAGCTCCACAGCTAATTTAAGCGAAGGAATTTCACATTCAACCGGCAGAGTAGCTTCCAGGCCGTACACCAATTGGAAAGGTGTGAACCCGGTTGCACTCTTAGCAGATGTTCGGTATGCCCAGAGAGCTGAGAACAGTTGGAGATGCCAATTTGATTTATGAATCCCAACTGTTCGCTGAAGCATGGTGACCAAAACCTTGTTCACCGCTTCAACCTGCTTGAGGGTAGTATGGTGTTGAGCTGTCGTGACGCAAGCCCAACGTTGAAGTCAGCTCTGTCATCATGTAATCACGGAAATGAGTACCATGATCAGTGACGATGGCTTGAGGAACCCCGAACCGTGCAATAACGTGGTTGAATATAAACGAAGCAGCCGTTTTCCCGTCAGCAGCTAGTGTAGGCATCGCCTCGGCCCACTTAGTGAAGTAGTCGACGGCGACAATGATATACGCATGCCCCCCGGCCGAGTGAGGGTTACACGTCATAAAATCCACGCCGACGGTAATAACGGGATGCAAAGGCAATGGCGGCGCGCGCATCTTGCGCTGAAAAATCTGGCATGGATGACATTTACAGACTGCAGTGATACAATCCTTGAATATGGAAGGCCAGAAATAACCTGCCCGCAGAATCTTCTGGGCAGTAGCATACCCGGACATGTGTCCGCCACAGGCGCCACTGTGGCAGTCGTTCAAGACTTTCTCAGCCTCTTCCAAGGTAAGGCATCGTCGGAGCACCGAATCTACTCCAATGCGATATAAGGTATCTCCTACGATACGGTAGGGTTGGGACTGGTGCCGAATCCGACGGTGGGCAGTTTTATCCAACTCAGACCGAAATGTCGCGGTCTGAAGATACACTATGATGTCACCATACCAAGGATCGCGAGTATCGATAAGAAACAGCGTTTCGTCCGGTATATGATCTTCTGAGTGTGAAGGAACAGAGTCTGTAGGGAGAGAACATATCAAATCCGCGAAGACCAGTGATTTAGTTGACTTGGCAGTGGTGAACTCCAAGTCAAACTCCTGCAGGATCACGATCCATTTGGAGTACTTGCCCCCTAGTAGTTGTCTAGAAAGAATATACGTCATAGGGTTGCAGTCTGAAACCACTGTTATCGTGCGCAAAAGGATGTAATGGCGAAAGCGTTGTACGGCGTGTACGGCTGCTAAGGCCAACTTCTCGACATGTGCATAATGCGTTTCCGGGTCGAGAAGGTTCCGAGATAGGTAATAAACAACATGTTCGTCACCGTTCTCGTCATCCTGCACCAAGACCATGGCGATGGTGCTTAATGCGACGGCTAGATACAAAGTAAAGTCGCGGTGGTAGTCCGGAGGACGAAGCAACGGAGCATTGACTAGCAATGTCTTCAGCTTCTCAAAGGATTCTTGAGCAATTTCGTCCCAGTGAAAGGGAACATTCTGCTTTAACAAACGAGTGAATCCTTTGGCCACCTCGGCATAATTCGGGATAAAGCGCCTAAGAAAATTCGCTTTCCCTTGTAGACTCTGTAACTGATACAGGGAGGAGAGTGATGGGAGATTTACGATGGCCTCAACCTTTAGAGGGTCAAGGCGAATTCCGTCTTTCGAGACTATAAAGCCTAAAATATGGCCAGAATCAACGCAGAAGACGCACTTATGAGGGTTGAGCCTGATATTGTAGCGTCTGCAACGAAGGAATATCTGGCGGAGATGCTCAGGATGGTCCTCTCGCTTACCCGAATGGGCTGGCAAGTCGTCCAGATAAGGCTGGACGATATGGCGAATATCATGAAAAGCGTAGGACATCGCACGCTGAAACGTGGTGCCAGCGTTTTTTAAGCCGAACGGGAGTTTTTTGTACGCGAAAGTGCCCCACGGACAGATGAATGTGGTCTTATGTTGATCCTCAGGTGCAATATTGATTTGGTTGTAGCCTGAGAAACCGTCCATTAAGGAATAGATCTCATTCCCGGCACATTCGTCGATAATCTGGTCGATAAACGGAGTGGGATAATTATCCTTAGGACAGGGGCGATTGATATCGCGATAATCCACACAGACTCGAATTGTACCCTGCTTTTTATCAACAGGGACGATATTGGACACCCATTCTGTAAGGGGGATAGGATAAATAAAACCCGCGTTCAGAAGTTTTTCAACTTCTGCCTTGATGGCCGCGGCTTTCCGAGGATGCATGGGACGTAAGCGTTGGCGCACGGGTTTTGCGCCTGGGTAGGTTGGAATCTCGTGCACGACAATACTCAGATCAATTCCCGGCATTTCCTCGTAAGACCATGCGAAAACATCTCTGAATTCTTTGAAAAGCTCAGTATAGACTTGAATCTCGTCGGGAGAACAAGTCACACCCACATGAATATTCTCAACAATCCCCGATTTAACGGAGATGTTGATTGGAACAGTTTGAGTAATGTTACTCAGATTACCCTCCGAAAAGACCTCGTGCATTAAGATCGGTGTTTGAAGAGGAGGGGAAGGAACCTGAGTAGCATAACGCTCCAGACAATCAGTCATTTCCCCCAAGCTGGGCATAAACGAGGAGCGATGATGTCCATCGCCCCAGGGCAGCTCCTCAAGAGACATAGTTTCAATGATAGCCTCATCTGAAGGAAAAGTCTCTCTGAGAGGATCAGGTGAATCAGCCTGACCGAGCCAGGGGGATTGCGAGTAGACGTCGAGAGCCATGCTCATGGGAGCATGCTGAGGAGGTGGAGGGTCCGATGCGGCAACAATCTCACAGTAGCTGATCTCTACTGGCGTTAAAGGCATGGATTCTCCAAACTCATATACCTGCTCAGGTGTAGGAATAAGCCAGGGGTCATCGGTCCTGGACAACATGTTGACTTGAGCGGTATTCGGTGGCGGTGCGGGGAATATACCCATGAGAACTGGGTCTTTGAAAAGACCAGGTCCTATGCTGTCAGGGGGATTCGGAATTTGATCCACGTATGGCACGTTTTTCTCAGAGCTAGAGGTGAAAAATGACAACTGATCTACCGTGACAATCTTGCCCTCATGGGGGAACTTAATGAATCGAAAGACGGTAGACGGCACGCAGAGCATGGCATGGGTCCAGCTGCGGCCAAGAAGTATATTGTAGTTGAGTTTAGCGTCAACCACTTCTACTTCTACGTTGACAGTTTTTCCCTGTAATGTGATCGCAAGACTCTCGAGAACTCCTAGGGGTTTAGACTCCCAACCATCAAATGCCTCGAGGGCATTGGGAGATGACGACAAGACTGGAGAGCCAATGGCCTTCCAGCAAGCGAAGGACATAACGCAGGTAGATGCACCCTCATCTATGACGGCCCTATGAATGTTGAGACCGTTAATCCCGACTTGAATGACCAAAGCGATTTGATGTGGAAGCCGGGGAGTAAAATTCTCCAGATCGAAGGTGAGAAGGCTCGAGTCGGCGGGATCGATACCACCGATGGCAGACAGTAAAGCCTTCCGTTGTGAAGGACAACTTTGAAGAACCTCAAGTGCAGACATGGCACATGGTGCCTGTGTCAGATCCTCAACGATACTGTAATGTTGAGCGGCACGAGCATTTGGATTGTAAGAGGATCTTCGAAGAACACCCTTGGGAGGTGGTTTTACAACAGGTTCGGGAGTTGGCTTCTCGATTTCTAATGGACCGGAGGCAGGTGGGGGAGGCGGCCCTTCCGCAACTGCCTTCCCGGGTGCCTGCCGCGGTTCACTGTAATCCTTCAACCGCGTAGCGATAGTGATAGGTGCATTAGTCTTCATCATGAAAACCTGAGACCCAAACGGTGTAGATGGTGATGCCTGTTCGACCATCTGGGTCTACTGAGATGGAAATGGCTCTTTTAAAACAGCCAGAGTCCCTTTTGAGCCTTTAAGAAGTTGACTAACTTCGGACCGTCGTGGACAATCCTTAGTATAATGGTCACCTTCACAGATGAGGCAAGGGAATTTCGGCTTACGTTGGGAGCCATCCTCAGTTCGAGATTTAGATTCCGGTTTCGGGGCATCAGATTTTGATTTGCCTTTGCCCTTCTTTTTCCCCTTGGAGGATTTGTCCGCAGGATTGGCCTGGACGGCATTCACCTCCGCGGTTTTACCAAAATCGGATGAGGCGGGATTAGCAGAGGTATTGTTGGAAGAATTAGCCTTCTGCTTCCCATTCGAAGGCTTCTTCGAATTTTGAGAAACGGAACCAATGACACCATCCACCGTAGGGGTAGGTGGGGCCTTTTTGGCTCCGGGTCGTGGAGCATCAGGCAGGATGTCATAAAGCGTGCCAGATTGTGAATAAACAAGATCCAGGTACTGGGCACGCGCGATAGCTTGTTCCTCCGTCACACACGCTCCCATCGCGATATCCTGAGCGATTTTATTCACAAAGGAGGTGGTGAAACAGTGAGTCAAAATCTGATCAGGTATGTGAAACTTGATCAGTCGACGACGGCACCGCCACTCATGGATGTGATCCGAAATGTGAGTGGCCGTGTCCTGTTTCAGAGAAGTCAGGAGGTGCGTCCCGGCCTCATATCGGACCGGCAACTGGAAATGCGTGAGGAAAGCCATGGCTAACGAGTTGAAATCCTGAAAAATACCACGGGATAGCTCTATGTACCACTTAGCAGCAGCTCCTGTTAAAGTACGCTGGAAAAGACGCAAACGAATTGAATCGTCGACCCAAGAGTTAGACGAACACCCGAGGTGATACGTCATCACATGCGCCTGGGGGTCTTCGCCAACTTTGCCCTCAAACTTGGGACAGTCACCTGGTATCTTGGTGGGGACCGGAGGCCAATATGGATTATGAGAAATCGGATCATTGGTCAACTTTGAAACGTCCGGCAGTTCCAAGGTAGCCAGGAACGGCAATGGAGGATTAACTACCATACCAGTCCCAGGATAAGGTCCGGTACCCGTGCTCCACGATGGTTGTGAATATCCCTGCCCCCATGGGTTCTGTCCCGAAGGATTCTGACCGTAGGGGGCATAGTTCGTATAACCAGACTGATTTGGCTGTTGGTAACCATAGTGCGGGGCTTGATAACCAGGGTTCGGGCCCTGATTAGGTGTCTGCCCTGTATAAGCAGCGTTTGGATTTGGCTGCTGAGCGTAGGTAGAACCGGGTGGAGGAGGAGGATACTGAGAGCCTCCAGAGTGGTTATAGTTTGGTTGAGACTGACCATGAGGATAATAACCACTCTGAGGATGAGTAGGCTGCTGATAAGTGGAACCCTGCGGAGCCTGGTACGTAGGGCGCAGCTGTTGATTTGGCTGCGGCATTGAATGAACAGGCTGTTGAGTAGAGTGAACGGAATGAGAGGGTTGCCCTGAATGAACAGGTTGACCCGAGTGGGGGGGGCTGGCTTGAATGACCAGGCTGGCCCGGGTGACCAGGCGGTGTTGGTTGCGCAGGTTGACCTGGTTGTAAGTGAGCCCCAGGTTGTGCCGGATGGGTCGGCTGGCCTGGAGGCGGGACACCGGGCTGTACCGGATGAGCCGGTTGCCCAGGTGGAGGAAGAGGACCAGGTGCTTGCTGGAAACCAGTTTGACCTGAAGCAGAACCATAGGGTAGTCCTGGCTGATATGCAACGTTAGAAACGGCAGGATACTGCGGTTGCATTGGTAAAGAAGGCTGGATTTACCCCCCATGTTAAGGACGGGTGGGAAACCTACTGTGAGAACAAGGACCAGACAGAACCCTCTCTGTTCTCGGCCGTACCAACTTGGAATTCTTTCTGAGACGCCGTCAAGGAACAGTACTATCCCGTGGGGAGCTATGAGGACAAGTACATACAATGGACCACCCAATGCGACAGCAAAAGGGATCAGATATTACTTGCAGTATGAATACATTCCATACCCTGCGCACAAAGTTGGGGATCAAAGATTCAGAGAAACATTTGGTGCTAAAGTATCGCAGCTGTCTGCACAGATACATTCAGGAGGAAATGGAGTTCCTCGACATCTCCTCGCTTGGTACGGCATACCGGTATGCTGCCAAGATTGAGCAGAAATTCAAACAGAAGAAGCGAGACTTTGGATCTGCGAATCAAAAGCAAGGGAAAGGTGCTTCCAAACCGCAAAACAAAGGACAGAGCATGGCGGCTAAAGACAACCCATCAAAGCCACAAGACAAGAACAACACCGTAAAGCCAAAGAAGGACACGGGAAAGTGGTGTGAGTTCCATAAGAGCTCCACTCACAACACGAGTGAGTGTCGGGCCAAGCAGTCGCTAGTGGCCGAGATGAGGGCTTCTGAGTCAGATGCATGCTCTGACTCCGAATCGGGCCCCGAAAGAGTGAAAAAGGGGGAAACGAGATTATTGATGCGAGAGCCCAACGCCACTGTGCCACTACAAGGTCAGGAAGGGGAGGAGCCAGGAAGATCGAGGAGGAGGAGAACGTCTACTTCCACTCCCCGAGATGGGTAAGAATACACATGCAGTTCATTGTCGACAATGGGAGCCAAAAGAACCTCATTTCGGCAGACGCCGTGAAGCGGTTGGGCTTGCCGACCACAGCTCACCCACATCCATACACCATCGGGTGGCTTCACCAAGGACGAGATCTCCGCGTCAGCCAGCAGTGCCGCCTTCCCTATAGCATCGAGCCCTTCACGGATGAGGTATTATGTGACGTTGCTCCTATTGATGTTTCTGATGTATTATTAGGACAACCATACTTGTGGAAGCGTCATGCTGTGTATGAGTCTCGACCTCGTGCTGTTATTATTACTTTGGAAAATAAGTTGTACAGGATACCAGAGGTACCACCTCCTACGACTATCTCTTTGGTTACTGCAAAACAATGTAGTAAGCTCATTTCCCAAACCAGGAAATTTGTTTTTCTGATGATCCGCCCCCAGGGCAAGAAGAAGACTGTGGCCACGACCTCCAGACAGGGCCCCTCTGCACGACAACAACAAATGGATAAGGTCGTGGAGGAGTACGGGGACATTTTCACCTCACCCACAGGGGTTCCTCTGCACTGCCAGGTCAAGCACCCGATTGATCTGACCCCAGGTGCGCCACTACCCAATGGGCCGATCTATCGACGCTCTGTTCTGGAAAATGATGAAATCAAGAGGCAGATTCAGGAGCTGTTGCAGAAAGGTCACATCAGACCAAGTTCATCGCCCTGTGGGAGCACGATCGTGTTGGTACAGAAGAAGGATGGGACGTGGAGACTCTGTATTGACTATCGGGCGCTGAACAAGATCACTGTCCGGAATAGGTACCCAATCCCACGGATTGATGACCTTTTGGACCAACTCCAAGGTGCAAAATATTTCAGTAAGATCAACCTGAAGTCTGGGTATCACCAGGTACCAATTGAACCCTCTGATGTGTGGAAGACTGCCTTCAAAGCTAAGGAAGGCCTTTTTGAATGGCTGGTCATGCCTTTCGGGTTGACGAATGCTCCTGCAACCTTCATGAGGATGATGGGCGACATCTTGCGGCCATTCACCAACTCATTCGTAGTGGTGTACTTGGATGACATTCTGATCTTCAGCAAGACTTGGGAAGAGCACCTTCATCACATCCGACAAGTCCTCCAAACACTGCGGCAACACAAGTTGTGTGCCAATTTGGAGAAGTGCGCGTTTGGCATGACCCAGGTTCAATATCTGGGATACATTATTGATGAAAATGGGGTGCATGTGGATCCAGCCAAGATCCAAGTCATTCGGGATTGGCCAGCCCCGACTACTATAACAGAGCTTCGCAGCTTTCTGGGTCTTGCTAATTTCTACCGTAGATTCGTGTTGGGATTCTCGCATATCACTTGGCCCTTGAGTCAAGTCACCAAAGGAGGAGCGAGAGCAAAATTCTTTTGGTCGGAACCTCAACAGAAGGCGTTCAAAGAATTGAAAAATCGCCTCTGTTCTGCCCCAGTGCTCACCTTACCAGACTTGCAGCAGCCATTTGAGATCGAGACAGATGCCTATGACTATGCTATTGGGGCAGTTCTTACTCAACAGGGACATCCAGTGGCATATCACAGTGAGACATTGTCTGAGACAGTTCGCAAGTATCCCACCTATGAAAAAGAAATGTATTCCATTGTGCAAGCCTGTCGACAATGGAAGCATTACATTTTGAGGAAGGAAACAATCATCCACACAGACCACCGGCCCCTGCAGTTCATACAGACACAAGGGAAGTTGCAGAATGATCGCCATCAGAAGTGGTCCACATATCTGCAACAGTTTCATTTGAACATCAAGTACAAGAAGGGTAGCACAAATAATGTTGCAGACTGCCTCAGCCGACCACCGATCGTGGCGCTCACCACCGTGCTCAACTCTTGTGGGCACGAGACTTCTGATTGGCCGCTTCTCTATGAGAGTGACCCAGAATTCGGCCACACTTACAAGGCACTCTTGGGAGGCACGCAAGTTCCAAATTTTCACCTCCAAGATGCACTTTTATGTCACCTGGGACACCTTTGTGTTCCTTCAAGCGAGCGTGCCAAGATGATATGGGAAGCACACTACAGTCGAGTCGCTGGGCATTTCGGGGTCGAGAAAACAGTAGCAATACTACCGAAGTATTTCTATTGGCCGAACCTTCGAAAGGATGTCGAGAAGCACATCAGATCCTGCACTGCTTGTGCCATTGCCAAACCGACCATCAAGAAGCAAGGCCTATATACTCCACTACCTACCCCTAGTCGACCATGGGAATCCATCTCCATGGATTACATGTCGGGCTGCCTTCTACTAAGAATGGAAATGACTGTGTTTTCTTGGTCGTTGACAGATTCTCGAAGATGGCCATCATGGCGGCCTGTAAGAAGAATATCACAGCAGAAGCCACTGCTAAACTCTTCTTTGAACGAGTGTGGGTGCACTTTGGGATCCCACAGTCTATCATATCAGATCGAGATAACAGGTTCCTCAGCACATTTTGGTCCAGCCTCTGGTCAATTTTGGACACAAAGCTCACCAAGTCCACAGCTTTCCATCCCCAAACAGATGGCCAGACAGAGGTCGTCAACAGAATGATTGTACACATTCTGCGCATGTACAACTCAAAGCATCCACGCACATGGGACGAGAGCCTCCCCTATGTACAACACAGTTATAACCGGGCTCTCCACGGTTCAATTGGCCATAGCCCCTTTCAGGTGGGCTTGGGATTCCAACCACTATGTCCCATTGACATAGCCATGCCGTTTGCAGCTGCTCAGGCCGATTCAGCTCATGTCCAGTCTGAAGTTGACAAAGCAAGTAGCTTCATCGAGCGCATTCAACACATCCGCCCACAGGTTCATGATATATTGGACAGAGCCAATGCGAAGTACAAACAGCGCCATGATCAACACCGGGTGCCACACCACTTCCAGGTGGGCGACAAAGTATGGCTACATTTGTAGAAGGAGCGCCTCACTGGACCTCACCGCAAGCTTCGCCCACTCCGATACGGGCCGTACACCATCACCAAGGCTGTAGGTAACAATGCCTTCGAGCTTAGTATTCCACCATTCTTTGGTCTGCACCCAGTCTTCAATGTGGATCGCCTTCGTCCTTACTTTCCACCTCTGCTGGACACCTCGGACATTGCAGAACAACTCACACCAACAGAGTTAAACCCAGACTGCATGGAACAGGCCACCACAGATTGTATCATGGACATGCAAATCAAGAACACTCATCAATAGCAGATCCAACTGTATCGGGTTGTCAAAGCTGGCCAACTCCTGCACCAAGGAAAGTGGTTCACCAGGGACCAAGTTCAGCAGAAATTTCCTCATCTCATGGAGGAACTTAACGCAATGGGGACCATTGCTTCCTAAGGGGGGAGGAATGATCCAGGTGGATATTGGTGGCTTCTCATTGATCACATGCATGGTGGCTAGTGCATTGGGATTTGTGTGGTATTTGGATAGTGGTGCTTCCTTTCACATGAAGAGAGACAAGTCACTTCAGTGACTTGGAGGAGAATGATCTCCAGATGCATATTGAAATGGGCGACGATGAACAATACAGTGCTACCAGGATTGGTACCATTAACTTTCAGAGGTAATCAGGTAAACCGTTCAATTAAAATATGTAATTCATGTACCAGTTCTGAAATTTTATTTGGTCTCAGTCGCAATGTTGGATGATAGAGGCTATGATGTTGTTTTTAGTGATGGAAAATATTTCATGCGAGATAAAAATAATGGGACAAGCCTAGATAATAGGGATTTGAGTTAAGAATATCTACAAGTTGGAGATAGATGGCTGATTTGCAATGATGGGCAAGTCAGATCAAGTGGTGAGCTAATATGAGGACGAATTATGGCATAGGAGATTGGGCCATCTTCACCATGGAGCCTTGAAAGTCACGCAACATATTTCTACTAGTCTTCCCAGGGGTACAATTGCATAGTAAAACACATGGAAGGGATGTGCTATAGGAAAATATGTAAAGGCCACCTTTCATGAGAAGGATAACTGAGCTTTAAGGATCCTTGAGAGAGTTCACATAGACGTGTGTGGTCATTTCTCAGTTGCTTCAATAGAAAAACACAAGTACTATGTAATCTTTGTTGATGAATTTTCTTGTAAGTGTTGGATCTTCTTCATGTAGAATAAAGATCAAACATTCTCTAATTTGTGTGAGTTTAAGGCACTGGTGGAGAAAGAGTCGGGGAAGCAAGTGAAGGCTCTTAAGAGCGATAATGGTGGAGAATCCATCTCTAACGAATTCAAGAAATTCTGTAGCAAAGAAGGAATTCGAAGAGAACTCATGGCGCTTCATAAACCACCACATAATGGGGTCACAAAGAGGAAGAACATAACTATTGTGGGTGTAGCACAAGTGATGTTGCATGATCAAAGCCTATATATGCATCTGTGGGTGGAAGCATGCAATACAATAGTACATGTGAAAAATTGTTGTCCTCATAGCGTACTTGGCATGAGTACACCTAAAGAGTCTTTTATTGCTAAGAAACCTGTTGTTTCAAACCTTAAGATTTTTTTCTCATCTGTTTATGTGCATCTGACCAAGGACGCCAGGAAGAAGCTGGAACCAACAAGTAAGGTTGGGATTTTTGTGGGATACACGGAAGCATACCATAATTATTGTGTGTATTTGCCAAACATCACAATGACTGCTGTGCGATGGTATATATAATTTGATGAGTTGAAAGCCATGTAGTTTTCCCTTGAGAGGGAGCTAGACTTGCATGCAGAGGAGGAACTATTGGTTCCCAAGGATGAATCTAAAGATGTGGATCAGCCACATGAGGAGGTTGATGGAGTGGAGGAAAAAAATCAGGTAGAGTCATCCATCAAAAATGGCAGAAGGCGAAACATAGAAGCTAATAGATTGAGACTTGATGCTATATAGAATGTAGGAGCCCCTACTTCACAACACAAACAGAGACAGTCTCCTGACCGATTTATTGGATACATGGCACTTATGATAAAATGTATTGTGACTGAACCATATTCCTTTCAAGAAGTAGTGCAACAACCAATTTGGGTTGATGCAATGGTGGAGGAGTATGACTCCATTGTCAAGAACAGTTCATGGGAGATAGTCCCAAGACTAGTCAAGAAACCAGTGGTTGGATCGAGATGGATCTACAAGGTAAAGCAAGATACTGATGGGATTGTGGAGAAATACAAGGCCATATTTCTGGCCCAGGGATTCTAACAGATCAAGGGGATAGATTATGATGAGAATTTTTCGCCTATTGCAAGGTACCCTTCCATAAGATCCATCCTTGCACTCTTAATGCGTATGGGTTGGTGCATCCATCTGATGGATGTGAAAAATTTGTTTCTCAATGGGATCATTGAGGAAGAGGTGTACATAGAGCAGACTGAAGGTTTCAAAATATTCAAGAGTGAGTCACATGTGTGCAGACTCAAAATAGAACTGTATGGGTTGAAACAAGCACCCTATGCTTGGTACACTCAGATAACCAGCTATTTCACTCGACTAGGCTTCATCGAAAGGGAATGAGATGAAAACCTGTACCAAATTGTGGTTGAGGGTAAGCTATTGATAATTTTTCTTTATGTTGATGATTTAATTTTGACTGGTGATGAGCAACTAATACACTCATGCAAGGAGGATCTTGCAAGGGAGTTTGAAACGAAGGACATGGGACTCCTTTATTATTTCCTTGTATTGGAAATATGGTAGTGGGATGGTGAAATTTTTGTGTATGAAGGAAAGTATGAAAAGGAGATACTAGGTAACTTTAACATGGAGAGCTACAAACCCATGGATACTCCCTTTCCCGGAAATTGGACAAAAGAGGATGCCACTTCTAGAGAGGTAGTGGATGCTACTGTCTACAAGTAGTTAGTGGGTTGACTAATGTATTTGGTGAACATGAGATCGGACATTTGGTACATAGTTAACAAGATGATTCAAGCTATGGTTAAGCCTACCAAGCTCTTTTGAAAGTCAGGGAAGCATGCCCTGAGATACTTGAGGGGAATATAAAAGTATGGTTTATGGTATAGACAGATAGAGAGAGTGACGCTACAAGGCTTCACAGATGTAGATTGGGCGGGAAATCCATCAGACATAAAGAGCACATCACGAGGGATATATAGCATTGGATTGAAAATAGTTTCTCGGTACAACAGGAAGCAGACATCTGTGGCACTTAGTTCAGTGGAAGCGAAATACATGTAAGTAGTTCAAGTTGCATGTGAGGCTATCTGGATGAGAAAGACATTGGTTGGTTTGTTTAGTTCTCATATGGATCCGAAAATGATTCATTGTGATAATAAAAGTTTCATTAAACTCTCAATTAATCCTATGTTTCATGATAGGTTCAAGAATGTAGATATATGGTACCATCATCTCAGATATTATGTGTAGAGAGGGATAATGTTGCTTTAGCACATTCCCACAAAAGATCAGGATGCAAATATCCTGATGAATGCACTCACCAAGAGAAAATTAGAATACCATAGAGATAGGACCGGGGTGAAGGATAATCCCTTTCTTGTTGAGAGGGATTTTTGAGATTCAATAAGAAAATTTCAGCACCCACGCCTAGTTGCATTAAGCACCCAGAATAAAGTGGGGCCCATAATGCTATTTTTGGGTGCATGCCTATTTTGGTTATATCGCTTAATTAAGATGAACATTAAATTGTAATCTATTCTGAATGTTGAATTGAATAAGTTAACTGAATGTGATAAGTTTAGTTAACTAGTGGATTTTGAGTTAGAGGTAGTTGGTGAGGCATGCAAAGTAATTCTAGTTGTAACTGAGTTTGAAGTGTAGTGGTGCATTAGTTAATGCAAGCTGTAAATAGTTTAACTTAGTTAAGTGATCTAAACTCAGTTGTGCTAGTTGTAACTGAAGATACACTAATGAGATATCTAGTGAATTAATTATTAATTAATTCACAATCAGTGATCTTACATGCAATTGGGGATTTACTATTATTAGTTGCATGCATGTCAGATCCAGTGGAGAATTAGTTGAGTTGTAGGTGAAAGGGAATTTGACTATCAGTTGTAGGATTATTGGGTTGCACACATGAAACCAAACACCCGTTGGAGTGCCCACGATACTTGCTTAGTCAAGGAAGGCCAAAATTGCTATCTTTTATGGATCTATTCCATAAGGGATTGTGCAAGCAAGGTAGGTTGTTTGGAGGTTGAGAATTGGCTATGTGTTGGTCAGTTTTACATATGACAGTGTGAGATAATTAGTTGAGTGCTGGAGGGATCTTGTGAGAAGAGTTTTGTATGTAATTGTTCCATGGGCTATGCTTAATATACAATAGAAGATAGCGTGATTTTTAGCTATATGCGTTCCCCAAGAAATTATCTGTGTTGTGTGTGATTGATCTTTCTTCATGTCCATGTGATTAGTGATTGTGTTTTTAATTCCACAAAATATTTGTAGAGGACATTGAGTATTTAACTTTAGTATAGTGTTAGATCGGGTGAATCCAATATATACATGCATGTTGTATAATTTCTACATAGGTGAGGTGAAGATGTGCTCGTACTCTTCCATGACCTTGTCCATCTGTTGTATCCATGAAGAGGAACCCTGTCAGAAGGTCATGGCCACAATTCTATTCTTGCCCATAAGGCGGATCATAAGGAAAAAAAATCCCAATTTTGGAAATGAACTTACTGCATTGCTCTGGAGTGATCAAATATATGGCAGTAGGTAGTTATACCTCTAATATCATGTAAATCTTACTACCCAAAGTAATAATAACAGTGTGAGGCATAGATTCATACACAACATGTCTCTTCCAAAATTATGGTTGGCCTAATATTGCATCACACACTTCAAGAGGTGAAACATCACATAATACCTCATCCATGAAGGCCTTGATGTTTTCTAGAAGGCGACACCGCTAGTTGACATAAATATCTCATATTTGGTGAAGCCACCCGATGGTGTACGGTTGTGGGTGTGATGTGGTAGGTAGGCCCAACCGCTTCATTACTTCCGCTGAAATGAATTTATTTTGTCTCCCATTGTCAACGATGAACTGCAGTGGGTAACCCTTCACCCAAATATTGGAATGGATGCTCCCCCTACTTTGGATCCTCGAGTTCCTCCTTCTTGATCTTGGTGGTGGTAACGGTGCCACTCGGCTCTGCATCGATGATTTGCTTCCCTTTTTCATTCCCCTTATCTAATTCTGATTGAGATTTGAAACATGCATTTGAATTATAGGCCTTAAGATTGGGCACCAGTGACTGCTTGTCCCTACAACCACTTGTTTTGTGAGTATATCTCTTATGGAACTCACACGACTTTCCCATGTCCTTCTTTGGCTTCTTGGTGGTGTACTTCACTTGTGGCTTAGGTTGGTTGTCCTGGGCCATGCGAGCTTGGCTATGTGCTTTGTTCTGTGGTTTTGGGGTTCCTTTCCCTTGCTTCTAATTCAAAAATCCAAATTATTGCTTGTTCTATTTGAATTTCTGCTCAATCTTAGCTGCATACTAGTATGTTTCACCAAGCGAGGAGATGCTGATGAACTCCATTTCCTCTTGGATGTATCTGTGAAAAAAACTACAGTATTTAAGCACCAAGTGTTTCTCCAAATATTTGATACCGAAGTTTGTGAACAAGGTATTGAACATATTTGTCAACTCACGCATATCTTGATTGTTTTTTTGCTGCATTGTAGTCCATTGTATGTACTTATCCTCATAGATCCCGATGGGTTAATATTTTCCCTTGATGGCATATTGGAAAGAGTTCCAAGTGGATGCGGACGAGATTAGGGAGGATTATCATTTGTCCTTCTGCTTATAGTAGGTTTCCCACCAGTCCTTCACATGGGGGATGGCTTGGAGGAGTGACAAAGTAATATTTTCTTGATTGGAAAAGTCATAAACTAAAAAATATCATTCTAATATATTCAACCATATATCTATGATGTTTGCATCTATTTGTCCCTCAAATATGGGAATGTCGAAGTTAAATTGTACCTTAAAAGGAGTGGTGCCTCGAGAGTGGCTATCAGATGAAGATGCATATTTGGTGGGTAGTCATCAAAGGATCTCGACAAAGTTATCCATCATCACGTTCCTCTGTTTCTCGAGGGTCTTCTCAAGCAATATTTTGAGAGGATCTTCTGCTCCTTCATCTTTCTTTTATTCTAGCATGGGGGTCTACAGGGTTTGGAAGGATGATCTTGAAAAGATTCAACCAGAGAGATCCCTAACACGTTATACCCCAATTTCATTGGAGACATGCGAATAAATATTGAGTAATAGAATATCACTCTGATACCACTCATCTAGACCTATATATGAACCCATATTTTACTCATAGTATTTCATCTCCCTGTAATCATAATATCTCTCGAATGACTCCTTATTTTTGAAGGTCTCTTTACCTCATCCTAAATTAACTCATATTATATAATTCCTATGACATTCTTCACATATTCCCATCAATTTCTTGAAATCCTCTAAAAACTACTCACTCTTCCTATGATGTTAGCGGTGATGACAACGATTTATCCTAGAAGAAGATCTAGGAAAAAACCCATACGTAACAATCCTCCTATCAGATCTATATAATAATATCACACTCTTTACTATATCCTTATTGCCCAAGCTATGCCTTCTCTAAGACCTGCTACCATCTACCTCATTATTTTTCTCCTCCTACCTATCTCCATGAATGATTCACGTATTTCCATGCTTGTGCTATTTTAAAAGCCTCTATAGAATCACTACATCAAATTATACTTGTTTTTCATAACCTCTCGAAATAATTTCCTATGCCCCAAGTATATTATTATTATATTAATTAAAGATTATAATATTTACTTTGAAACTCCTCAGTCTGTCTTCTAGATTAGGAGAATACTCTTCTAATTACTGCTAAACTAATTTTTCCCATTCCATGCAATTCAGATTAGGCCTATAAGGGGAGTCATGTAAACTATAATCCACCATCCCACTCTTCATTTTCTCCCTTGTCTTTCTTACAAATATGTGATTTTAGATAAACCAAATAGAAATCATAATCCAAAACATACCTCAATGTATTTCAGGGGAAGCTATCACGTGTGCATAAATTAGTCCATATTAACATGATATATATATATATATATATATATATATATATATAGATAACGACATTATATCAATGTCTTCGCTGATAATAAAAAAATGCAATAATGATGACATACATTAAAACCATAACAATCATGGTGCATGCATATTAGGCACATATAAAATTAATCATGCATGCATAGCAATATGCACTTATCCCACCCAGTCAAAGTGTTTCAACCTGGAAAGTATGATACCACCTCGTAATGAACCCTTCCATATTTACTGGATTTTACAACTCTCCATGGAAAACATGATATGAGCACTACTATGAAATGACCTGGCATCCACGTTCTATTTATGGAAGTGGGGCTTACAAACCAAAAAATTATCGATGACACTTAGGAGCACTAGACCATATTTAAGTCAATCCACAACCTACAATGATCAGATACTAAGTTGGAACTTATATTTTACAAGCCTAACACCCCAACAACACCCTTGATACATTGTGAATGTGGTTATGAGGCTCCAACCACACCCATAATCCTTCTTGTCGGTGGTTATGACACACATTCATCAGTTTCGAGCTAGAAGTTATGCTATATGATCCACTTTTTCGTGCTAGTATTTAGACAACTACCAAAAACTTCCTATAATTTTCCAGAATCATTAAAAATATGATAATAATTCCAACCATTCAAGACCTGAGCAATATCTTGAAGAATACTTGCCTCATGCGTACTAGATATTTTGTCAAGCATACAAAAAATATAGAAGCTGAAGGTCATGAATGCATATCTAATCATAAACTTTTGAATTTCATCTTAGAATAACCAAGAAGGATTTATTTCCTCTCATGCCATCTACAAAAACACTTTTTCTCCCATGAATTCATCAACCATTCAATAACTTATCAAATCATGAACAAGAGCCATAGCTAGAGAACATCATAGAACCATGCATATAACCAACATATAACCAAAATAGAGACCATGAAAACTAAACAATAAGATCACATATTGACTAATAAATCTTCTCATAATTTATAATATGTAAAATAACTCACAATAACATATACAATAGTCATCAAAGTTAGGGAATTCCACATACCACCGAACCATTTACTGGGCTGCTCCAAATCTCTCTATCAATCAATCACCCTTGTGCCATATTCGAAGAATGAATGTGGGTTCTTATAGGATAAACCAATACCTAACCAAACATGGAATCCAAAGGTTTAACCACCTACACCCTCAAGCTACCATGATATCATCTAAATTGGCCCCGAGATCACAAAATCAAAACATGATTAGATGCCTCAGAATTCCTTCACCTTATCGAGACAATTTTTCCTATCTCCACCCACATATC
Organism: Pinus albicaulis; assembly: GCA_034641835.2. Lineage (NCBI taxonomy): Eukaryota > Viridiplantae > Streptophyta > Pinopsida > Pinales > Pinaceae > Pinus > Pinus albicaulis. The sequence continues at coordinate 23,430 of JAXQQM020093013.1, forward strand.
GATGGCTTCCCAAATAAAACCATCTCCACCACCAACCCTTATAATTTTCTTAAGACCACTTCACCTGGATCCAAAACCTTATAGAAATTGAAGGCTCAAGAAATAATGAATCCCATCATAACATGGCTATCAAGGAAATGGAAAGGAAAGGCTAAAACCACTATTAAAACATGAAATACCGATGACAATGACAAAAAATAAAACAAATAACCAATGTATGCACCAATTATTCACATCCTAGTAATAAAATCACAAATGCAACCTGTTACCTGCAAAATCTTCTTGTTCAAGATGATGATCTAACTTTCTCCTTGCATTCCTATGCTTTCCTTTTCTTTTGACCTACTTTCATTTTCTCTCATTTGGTTGTCCTTTACTTTCTTTTGCTTGTCCTTTGCTTGTTTTCCCTCTCCTCTTGGACCTATATCTCTCTCTCTCTGTGAAACTAATCCAATCCAAAACTGACAAAAGCCATGAACTATTTCTCTGATGCCTTTTTATCATTGAGGTATCTTTTTTCCTTATTTTCTTCATTTTTCTCCACTTCTCCTCTGATTTCCATTGCATACATACTTGTGTCTCATCATCTCCCATTTCTCCTACTTTCCTTTATTTTCATAATTAAATGTTAATTATTTCCTATTTCCCTTTCCCAATTTTGATAACCATTAATAAACCACAAGTGATTCCTACTATAGTTTTTTCCTAAATTTTAGCTTGGAATACATGCCCCATGACCTTGAACTTATTTTTTTTCCTTTATTATATGAAATTTTAACACAATATCGTTACAAAAATATTTCGAAATTGGAGTGATGCATAATCAAAAGACACAATCCAGGAAAATGCAGTATTGATATTCCAGAACTTTGCGGAAACTTTAAATTTTGTGTCATTCCTAAACATGCTCTAAAAGAGAGGTGAAAGATGTTTGGAAAATTGATGTCAAAATTTGGGTACTAGTTTCGTAAGAGATAAGTAAATGGAAGTATGATCAAAATTCATTGGCAAGGGTTAAAAACACCTTATCTAACACATGGGGTAGGTCTAAATACCAATTTATGGTAGCAATGGTGAGGGTGAATTAGAATACATGTAGATGAATGTAATCCTCCATTATGGAATTGGAGGAAAACCACATGTGAAAATATCAGATGTGGTTAGTGGGATCCTCTATGGAGTTCCCTTCAAAATTGTGGATACTAAACATGAGCTTGGTTCGCATGGGCAAACAATTATGATCATGTTCAAGAAGATAATTAATGAGCTAGTCCAGGTCAGGTATATTTAAATTATCCATATAAGGAAGCATTAGTTGATTAATAGTAATTCATTTTCTTGTTCAAATAGTACCTCTAGGATGGTTACGTTGAGTATTACCAATATTACTACCAATATTTCGTAGCCTAAATAATAGCTACACTTCAAACAAATCTTGGTTATATGTTTTGATGGCCTTCCAAAAAAATGTCTTACAAATTTGTGTATGTGTATGTTTCAATTGCCAACTTCCACCACTTCTAGGGTTTATTAATCGTAATTAAGGAAACTATGGTACCATCCTTCCAATGAGGGATTTCCAATGAGGGTGTGAAAATATAAACTTCTGGTTGTTATTCATGGACACACATTCCCAAATAAGAATTGTGATATTCAAAGGGATCTACCAGTATCATTGGCCTAATCCTTACCCTATCTTATGCTCAACACTGACTTTCGACCAATGAATTATGGAGAAATTCAAGAAATCTAAGAGGAAAAACACTAAGAGGGTTGAAATTGGGTTCCTCTTACTAACATAAAGTAAAAAAATAGTATAATGTAATGTTCCCAAATTTTAGCCTCAAGCTAACAGGAACATCATAGTTTGCATATTTTCATTTTGTTGAGTAAAATGGGTAAGGAGACCCCTTAACCCCCTTAGATGGATAAATAACACTCCTTATGTGAAAGGAGGGTTAATAAGAAGCTGAATTAAGCACCTAAGGGTGTGAATATGATCATAATCACCTTGATTTAGTCATCTTTGACTAAGTCAACAGCGCTGTCCAAGAGAAGGAATATCCATGATAAGGCATCGCATTTTTAGAGAAGGCTCTACTTGCATGAGCTAGGTGGAAAGTGTGGATGGGACCCATGGTGAGAGGAGTTCATTTGCTTTATAAGGAGGAGATGGCAACCCATTTTCATTATGCTATTGGTCTATCATTTTCGTATGGTATGATTAGAATTGCATACCAGGGCTATTTAGCAGGGTTGTAGTGTTCTTGAGAACAAGAGTGTTCCTGGTCAGGAATCCCTACCTCATCCTCAAGGAAGGAGAGGGTTTTGAGCTCCATTTCCTCATTTCGGCATTTGGACAAGCGTCCTCCTGTAGCTGCAACGTTTTTCTGTTGGGTAGAAAATGTTGTGTTGCTGGGTGTTGCAACAAAGGAAATCATAGAGTCATTCTTTGGCTTGTTCTTCGATGGAGATCTTGTATATTCTTTGGAGGAGCAACATAGGAGACTCCCGGGCATCATTTAAGATCTTTGGCTCCAATCCAACCATTCACCATCTCTCACAGTGCAGTCTAGGACTAGAACTGCATTATTTTCATGCAGGTAGTGTTGGGGGAGTTCATAGAGCTCATCGAGAGGATTGTTCTTGAGTAGAGGGATCAGCATTCTACTAAAGAGAACCATTGGAGGAGGGCAATCCATATTTAAGATCTGCCATAGCCTCATCATATCTATTCAGTATTGCAGTGACATATTAACCCTAGCAGTTAATTGTCACATTGTATTTTATTCGGCATTTCTAGCAATCCCTCCTGGATTGGCTAGGAATCTTGTATGGGAGCCCATGTTTCCATTCTTGGGCATTTCTTTGTATCTTGCAGCCACATTACCATTTTTCATATATTTAGTAGCTACTACTCTCATAGAGACAATGCAGTTACTGCTCTCTGGCATTTTGTGCAGTTGCAGCAACTCATGTATTTCATTGCTTGATCATTGGAGATTGGTTCTCATAGCTTGAGTGGATTGTCCATCATGTTTTTATTGTATATTACTACTGATATAATAATATTATGTTCGCTGCATAACATTTCCCTCTTATGGTATATTCAGATTTGTAGAGTTTATGATTGTGTTCATGTATTACTGTAGGCTCTCTCTTTAAGCATTCTCTAAGGGACCTAGTTTGGGGAGATCTGAATAACCCCTCTAGAGTCATTTCTTTGGGCTCAACTTCTGGAAGAGAAGTTTTTAATGAGTTAACAAGGGGATTCAAGCCCCCTTTCAGCTTAGTTTTGCATTACCTTCCTTATACAGCGTCCCCTTGGACCATATAGCAGAAAATTCTGAAAGAGGAACATTGCATATAATATATGATGCCTAATTTCAAGTAAGAATATAAAATAATGGCTAAAATGTGTTATGAAAATATACATAAAATTGCAGGTAAATATTCAAAACTAGGAGAATAAATTGGAGCAATATTGGCAACAAAGAATCAAGCATTATAAAATATCCACAAGGAAATCATATCCATGCTGAAATTAAATAATTATTGAAGGATGGCTACCAACCATACACTATGGATCCATGAGATGAAATTCTAGTACATGACCATGCAAAATACACATTGGATTCATGAAACAATTTAAAATATCTTCGTCACTATAAATAAAATGTAGACCTATGTAACAATATGTGTTAGTGGGAAGATAGAGACATAGAAAAGTGGTGGCCTAGGGTAGTCCTGAAAGTATATCACATGGTACAAAGTCTTGTGCAACTTGTTGGAAATTTCGTATAAGAGTGAGATCTCCCTATAAAATCCAGGTTTGTTAAATTAACCTCAATGGGATGAATATACAGTGTGAAAATATATAAGTAGATGTCGAATATGGTTGAGTGTTTAATTACTTATTAGTGAGGTATAACATAAAAAATTTCTAGAGTGCTCACTACTGATGAGGACCAACCCTAAGCTAGGTAGCACAACCCATAGCTTGAGAACAAATTTTCTTACATTGAACAATAATGGATTGAACCAATCAAGATTCAGTGAGGTAAATCCACTATCGATTAGGAGGGAGATTTCCATTGAGGACTACAAGATTACCTTCAAGGTGTTCCTATTTCCTAGATCAAGATCATGCAAAATGGGATGTAACCGGAAAGAGAAGTTTCATGAAAGGACAAGCTTAATGTATGCATCATCAATTGAAACAAAACATATCTACAGAATATGTGAACAAATAAAGTCACCAAGCATATCTGACATAGGGATGGTCAACATAAAAGGCCAATAAGGACTATAGATCACCAATTGAGGTTTAACCGTCCCTTCAACATGTATTGACATGACATAAACGGGGCATGGAAACATTGACTAATGAGAATCACATGATATAAATAAACAATGAAAGAGAAATTATTGTACACTGCATAGTGACCAGAAGTGTATCAAGATGGAGGATCAAAATTACTTATATGCATGGTAGAACTCTCGGGAAAACTTAAACCCAATTGTAAGGTATTAATAAAAATAGTTGAAACATTAAAGGGTCATGTGACTCACACTGCCAATTTTACTAACAAAGTGATCAAACAAATTCCCCTTCCCTTTATTTTTGTTGTTGGTATCCCTTTAATGGTTTAGAAAAAAAGAAGAAAACACAAGTAATATTTATACTGTACTTTTTGTTTAGTTTAATGAACCCAAAAAAAGAAAGAAAGGATACTAGATTGGGTGTATTATTCATGGTTTAATGAGCTTAATGAAGAGATAATCATAAGCCTAGTACGAGGTGTCTTTTCATGTGTTTTTAATGACCCTAAAAAATATAAAAAGTATGCTTAGAACCCTTCACTTATTAATGTGAATGAGAAGAATATAAAGTGAGTTCATCTTGAAGAAATAAATGATATAAAGGGTAAAAACTTATTTCAAGCTAAGATAACTACCCCAAGTAAATATAAGTAGAGAGGTAAGCAAGAAAAACCACACATTACAACAACATATCTAGGAAGGGTAAGAATACCAAGTGAAGGATAAGAATATAGCTAAGGTAATTATGACTCTAATGGCGAGAAGTGATGTTGAGGAATATTAACATGAATAAGTAACAAAGGAAATGCATATCGACAATAATAAGGTAAATTTTCCTGGAATTATCTTAGTTTGTAGCCATAACATGATCAATACGAGAAAATGATGCTTAGATTTAGAGTCATGGTGGGTCAAAAGGAGGGATTCCAAGTTCATAAAATATTTTAATATGGACATAGATACATAAAAATGGGTGCTTGCACCCTTATGAAGAAAATAATTACCATATAAATAATTGCATTCAAACATCAATAGGTTAATGTCCCAGCCTAATGAGTTGGTTCTAAGGCTTAAATAAAATGTAAAATATTCTCAATAATGCATTGTAAATTAAAAACAGAGACATACACCTATATGATAGGTTCAATAAAAACACACCTATTGTCGATAGTGATGATGAGATTTCAATAATATGTGAAAACCATTACCAACATGCTCGATAAAAAAAAAAGAAAAAAAGTAAATTAATCATAAGAATATAATATAGATATGATCCAAATCTCAAATAGTTGTTTCATGTTCAACCAAATTCCATAAAATTCACTTTATAAGACCAATGAAACTTTATTGAGGTCCAATATATAGGAAAGAAGGCCAATTTAGTACTCATTTTCACATTTTTTTGTTTAGAAAAAAACTAGTGGAAAAACCACACACTAACCCCAGAAAATGGGATCGTGATCCCAAGGCAAACTTGACATCAATCAAAATTCTTCTTGTGCCAAGTATTTCCCTCATTCTTCCTTTACATTTTCATGGTTTTAGTTTTACACTTCACTAAGATATACCACTTGACTAATCCCATTTATAGGTGAAATATGTTACTTCTTCCAACCAAAGGCCATCGAAGTGATCGTGATATAGTAGGCCACTTTTATGGCTAACTCTTGCGATAAAATAATCTTTGTGGAGAAACCCTTGGGTGAAATGGTGTAGGAAACATTCATATCTAGTGATGCTAAAAACATTTGTGAGTTGGGTTCTTTTCCTAAGAATCATAGTGAATTATTTGGATTTATTCTCAACAATCACTTACAAATAATGATCTAGTGGAAGGAATAAGGGAACCAAGAACATGACACGAGGGCTCTATCTCATCTACCCAGAATACTTGCTGTCAAGGTTTATCGAATATTGAATTTTTTTTAGAACACAAAACGTAAAGGGGGAAATTAGTTCTCCCTCATTGTCTAATAAAGATATGGAATTCCCAAGAATGATATTTCATGGTAAAATATGAACCACTATAGTTGGAGTGGAAGGGAATATACCTTGTCACTAATTTGTTGAGGTGAGGGCCTTCAGTTGTAGTGGTTAGTGCAAACTACACTAGTGACAATAGCATTGATAAGTATATTTCTTGATATTGTGGGTAAATGCTATTGAAGCTAGGTAGGAAGATACCAAGATGAGACATTACAAACCAGAATTTACACATAATAGTATTCACCATGAACAATGTATCATAGACCATTAGACAACATTTTTCCTCTAGAGGAGAGATGCATATTGCAGTGAGATGTATGGCACCTATAATTTTCAACTGTTGCACCAGTTTTTTGGAAAAAATGAATTACCAACATATGAGATGTAGCATAGGGGTTGAAAATGTAGGAATGGTTCCCTACAATGAAGACAACAGTCTCTAATATGAACAACCCAAATTAGATGAATGCATAAGATATAGGAAAAAAAAATTAAGGATTTTGTGTGAAGATGAGAGAAATAGTAGATGGATTTATGTCAATCATGAAGATAATAAGAACCTACAATGTTTTTAAAATGATACACTTATATGAATAAATTCAATGAATTGAATCACACTTGAAGTTCTAAGTCCAGACAAGGTAGTAGCATACCCACAATGTCATATGCTAGATTCTTTCAAGAAGTAATATGGGGACAATAGATGTTTATCTTGTAAGTCAATTTGATGGAAATATTAAAGAAATGAATCCAATTAATCTACCAATAAAACTTGTTCGATGAGGAACTTTTCATAGGGAAGGAGTACCTATATCCATTGTTCAAGAAGGTGCAATTTTACTTGAGATGGAATTCCAATACCATGAAACATTCCATTTATGCACAAAATTAAGTAGCCAACAACACTTTTCTCGTGATATTATGGGAATAATTCCATCCAATGCTCATATTAATGCTAATTACTTGCTTATACTAGATTCTAGAGTTTGCATAATTGACATTTTGATAATTGAAACTAAACATACATGGGATGGCATGATGGAACTCAATCCAACAAAAAATTGAATTGGGGAGGGTAAGACTAATAATGATATTTTTTTGGTGCTATGATTGATAATTGGTATTTAGAGGAAAATATAAAGGCCACACAAGCTGAATATTTGAGGAAACAAATAATGAATTGATGGTTGTGATGGATTTTGAGGATCTAAATATGCTCAAAAGTTAATAAAATGGGGCTTACTAAAATGAGAAAACATCTAGTTTTGTCTTGAACGACATGAAAACAATGACTTCAATTCCACCACAGCACCCCCCCCCCCCCCAAAACATAGATGTTCTTTAAAGAAAATTTTTGACCACCAAAAAGGACATTAAATTGACTATTTATATGATTCCACCATACACCCCCCCACCCGCCCTTCCCCACATACATGTTTTTGAAGCAACTTCTTCACCACGGAAAAGGATGTTAAATTCACAAGTGGTATGGTGGTTTATCTCTAGAATAATTATTTTTGGTTACAAAAAAATAAAAATGGTGTTAGATCAAAAATCCATAACTCAGACATCTATCAAGTCAAATGAAAATCCACCCACATAATACGACACTATGGATAGTGTTGTAAGGAACACATGATTCAACAAGTGTTTCAAACTCCCTCACATATAAATAGATGAATGTGTCAAGGTTTCATTTATGCGGGATTTACAAAAAAATATACTTATGTTTAAATATATCAATACAATTACAATTGATAACAATGAGAGACTAAATAATGGAATTGAACAAGATTTGAAAGTATCCCTAAATAGTGCATTACTAAAGATTAGAACTTCAAGTCAAGAAAATATTCCAACATTCTATCATGAGGTTTCTCTGGGTTATGAAATAATTCCTATTAAATTCATTTTTCCATTGAAATATATTATTAAAATGAACTAGCTGTTCTATCTGTGTTATAAATTCCTTCATTTATAACTACCAATCTAATGATAGCAGTAATGGCTACTCGGGAATAAATGAAGCAAGTTGTTCCAAATGACTTACACTCAATAAATTCTTATCATTTTAAATGGTTTCTAAATGATGAAAATCACATTAGTACTCAAACTTTTATTTTTAGTGGTTTTGACTCATTGAATTCCAAAGAAGAAAATTTATTTTGATTCCTATCAAAATTGATGGGTGTGAAGTGATTGAACATAGAAGAATTTTTTAAGTTGCTAAGGGTATATATGAAAAAACACTTCGCAAGGTCCATGCTCAATTAAAAACATGTGTATATTCTCTGTGAGTTTATTTTATGGGACATTCATTAGGAGATCGTTATGTGTTACTAGATCTGATGCTTCTAGTAAGAGGAGTGGTGCCATTGTTTTCACTCACCTCTAGTTATAAATATATATCACTAGAGGGGATTATCAACTTAAAAATATAGGCTTATCCACCACCATATACAACTTAGCATATATTAGCTTGAAATAATAGAGAAGGATGTTTTTTGTTTCTAATTTTTTAGAGATTCTCGGGCTTTTATTGTCAACAACTATTATGGACCATTTTTGGTGCAAGATGTAATGACATCAGATCTTGATATGAAATATTTATAGAAATAAAATAGATATATCTAAGAATATAGGTCAAAAAATACATTTAAAGTGTCAATTTTTTTACATCATACTTATTATTAATTATTTGCTTAGTAATTTGATTGAAATAAAGGTCTGAGATCAATATTCAACCAAATACAGTTTCATATTCTCCAGGTATTGCTCAAACATTTGAATATAATAAAGGGAAGACTTCGATCTTCAAAAAGAGGGGCTTAAAGGTTTTGTAGCTAAAAGAAGCTATGTTTTTTTGGAAACACAAAGGACAATCTCTATAATATTATGAACTTCAAGGAATAGTCCCTAGATTCATGACTCATTCCTTATAAAACTTGGGTCCCTTATTGATTTTGTATGTACTAATTTTTCTTCTTCCATGTTTTTTTTGCAAAGTGATTATGATTTATAGACTTGATCAATCTTCCATTGTCTAGAGTATATTTTATCTCACTGAAAGTTTATATGCTAAGATCACTTTTGTAATTAGATATTGTAATTAAATTTTATATTAAAGTGTTCTTTTCCTTGAAATAAGTCCAACTTCTATTTGTGACATTCATTATATTTTTTGAATTCATTTTCTAAATGTCAAGAAAACACTTTCTACAAATAAATATATCTATTATCTAATTAATTTACTTTCAATACAAAAGTTTTGAAACAAATTTTGGTGATTACAAGGACCAAAAGAAACAATCAGACAAAACTCACTACACGTTATGAAAAATACTACCACTAGATAATAAAACCTCCAAAAAGTTTGAATAACTGTTATGGAGAATGTAGCATTGATATTCCACAACTTTGTGGAAGCTCTACATTTTGTGTCGTTCCTAAACATGCTCTAAAAGACAGGTGGAATATGTTTGGAAAAGTGATGTCAAAATTTTGGTACTAGTTTCGTAAGTAATAAGTAAATGAAAGTATGATAAAAATGCATTAGCAAGGGTTACAAACACCTTATCTGATACATGGGGTAGGTGGACATACTAGTTTATGGTAGCGATGGTGAGGGTGAATTAGAATACGTGTAGATGAATGTAATCCTCCATTATGGAATTGGAGGAAAATCACATGTGAAAATATCATATGTGGTTAGTGGGATCCTCTCTACAGTTCCCTTCAAAATTGGGGATATTGAACATGAGCTTGGTTCGCATGGGTGACCAATGATGATCATGTTAAAGAATATAATTAATGATCTAGTTTAGATGAGGTATATTTAAACTATCCATATAGGGAAGAAATAGTTGATGGATAGTAATTCCTTTTCTTCTTCAAACATTACCTCTAGGAGTGTGAAATTTAGTATTACCAATATTACTACCAATATGTCTTAGCCTAAATAATAACTACACTTCAAACAAATATTGGTTGTATGTTTCGATGGACATCCAAAAAAATGTCTTACTTGTGGGATTTGATGTGTGTAATTAGAGCATTTAGTGAAAGCCAAGGTAAAAGTATGGTTTCTGCCAACTTCCGCTTCTTCTAGGGTTTATTAATCCTAATAGAGGAAACTATGGTACCCTCCTTCCAATCAGGGCTTTCAAATGGGGGTGTGAAAATATTAACTTCTGGCTATTAGTCATTAACACACATTCCCAAATAAGAAATGTGATATTCAAAGGGATCTATTGGTATTATTGGCCTAGGCCTTACCCTCTCTAATAGGTTTATGCTCAACACTAAGTTTTGACCAATGGATTATGGAATAGTTCAAGAACCCCTAAGATGAAAAGCACTAAGAGTGTTGAAACTAGGTTCCTCTTACTAACGTAAAGTGAAAAAAATAATGTTATAATGGATGATGCATAATTTCAAGTAAATAATGGCCGAAGTGTCCTCAGACACGTAATTTTATTAATCACAAAAAAAAACAATTACATTGGAATTATGGAAGAGTTTACACCCGAACAACACAATCACTCTTGCAATGAGCTATTTATAAGCTCAATGTCCTAACTTCCACTAATTTTGGATCACTTATTAAATAACAAGTGTCCAATTACATTAAATGAGCTTCTAACTATTCTACTAACTTTACTCCTAACTTAGAGCCTAGGAAACAACTCTTTTCTAGAGTCCTATTTTTTAATAACAAATTTCTATTTCTAAGTATCTCAAAAATTTATTAAATATTCTATAATAATAATTATTAATTTAATATCTTAATTAATAATTATTTTATTCAAAATTTATAACCTATGATAAAATTTATTTTTGGATCATCTAACATGCCCCCTATGATTCAAAGATACATTACAACAGATACCAAGTTCATCCCTGAACTTAGTAAATTTTATTCTGCCAAGAGGTTTCGTGAAAATGTCGGAGGTTTGATCTTCTGAAGGGAAATACACTGGCTTGATGACGTCCTTTGCAATGAGAGATATGATATGATGATACTTGGTGTCCACATGATTTGTCTTTGAATGGAAAATTGGATTCTTGGCAAGCTTTATTGCTGACTGATTGTCAATGAATAACGAAGTAGATTCTGCTGGAGGAATTCCCAAGTCCTGTAAAACTCGACGTAACCAAACAATCTCACATGTTGCTTCCCATGCTGAAATGTACTCTTCTTCTGCTGAAGAAGTGGCCACTGTAGTTTGCTTCTTGCAACTCTAGGAAACTGTAGCTGACCCCATGTTCATTAAGTAGCCTAAGGTTGATGCCATGTCATCAATATTGCCAGAAAAGTTGGCATTTGAAAATCCACCAAGTACAAAATTTTTAGTCTTTTTGTAAAGAACACCAAAATCTTTTTTTCCTTGGATATATCGAAGAACTCTTTTGGCTACATTCCAGTGGTTGTCTAGTGGTTCCTGCATAAAACGTGAAAGAATACTGACTGTATAAGATAGATCAGGATGAGTGGTTGTCAAATAAATCAAGCTGCCAATCAATTGTCTGTAAGTAGTGTTGTCCACCTTTCCCCCCCTTCAAATTTTGAAAATTTTAAGTTTTGTTCCATAGGGGTAAGGACAGGCTTACAATCCTGCATTCCAAATTGCTGAAGAATTTCTGCTGCATATTTACTGTGGGAAATGAAGATCTGATGTGGACGTAGGAATACTTCAACTATTGGGAAAAATACTGAGAGGGGGGGGGGTGAATCAGTGTTTACTGCATATTCAAAACCTTTTACTTTTTCATTCCTTAAAACCCATACGCTACTTTGCTGAAGCCAAGTAGCGTATACACGTGGATATCCTTCATAAAACTCGCGTATACACAGAGATCTAGTTATGCCATTAGTTCTTCACTTATATCATTCCATCATTCATTCATTAGATGTTCTATAAACAGTAAACATGTGCAGTAAGAACAGAATAAACCATCACACAAAGCATCACACATGAACACTAGGATTTTTAGGTGGAAACCCAAGTCGGGAGAAAACCACCGCTGCAATTGCTCAGCCTTCAATATTTTATTATAGAGAAAACATCTTACAACATATGTGCTGGTGCAGACTCTACCAGCACGCAGGCACCCACCTGCGCTCGTTTACCAGCCTCTCCTGGAAGGGAGCTCCAACCCCCTGACTCGTTTACCAGCCTCTCCTGGAAGGGAGCTATGACCCCCCGATCTCGTTTACCAGCCTCTCCTGGAAGGGAGCTACAACCCCCTGACTGAAGGCTACAACCCTCTGCACCACCTTGGACCACGTTTCATCAATTTCCACACACTGGATCCAACAACTTCAATAGAACAACATTTGCAGGCCACATTTCATCATATTTCCAGACTGGACCCTTTCCAAACTTTTAAGCACAAACATACATCACCAACAAATACTTATCAACACATATCAGATAGCAGAAACACAGCAGAACAGATCAGATATTTCATACCCCATGCTTCAGCAAACCCTAGTTTTCATACGCGCTTTCATTTCACTGATGTCGCGTATATACGTGCTTCCGTCCACACAAACCAGCGTATACCTCTGTATGTATTTTATTGCGCATACGCGCTTTCTCTTCAGCGAAGCCGCGTATATACGCGCTTCCTCTTCGGCGAAGTAGCGTATAGATCTTCAACCATCATTAGAGCAGCATACTTCTTTAGATCAGATATTCAGTTCAGATTTAACCCTTTACTTCAGACAGATGTTCGCCTCATCACAGATCTAATCACTCCATAAACAGATCTAGCAAATACAGATACATTTCAGATCTAGATATCTCGCTTCATCATTTCTTCATAGGTGCATCATAGATTCAGATCTATCATCAAACCTTTACCCTTTCCATACAGATATACTTCATAGAGAAGTATTCATTCAAGCTCAGACATCTTGCTCTCACTCTCCTAATTTGCACAATGAATTTCTTCTCTTTATATAGGATTTCCCTTTTTCAATACCATGAGCCCCCTTTTTCAATACCATGAGCCAAAACAATACCATGAGCCCAAAACTACATTACTTCCGATGGTATTCCTAGACGGGGTCATTTAGACGAATCATTACCCAATACAATGGGTCAATACCATGGTGGTTACCCCTGGTTTTGCACCTTTTGAGCACTTTTGCCCATACGCGACTAATCACGTTCTTTCCCGCGTGCATACGCGACTTCCCCTAGACATATCCGCATATGCCTTGAGACATACTCTTTTCATCATAGATTTAGCACATGCTGTCTTCTTTTCTTCACTGCCTTCTGTACACACTGTAGATACATCATATTTAGCTCATCAAGAACATATTCTAGCAAGCACAACTTCATCAAGAAGTTGTCATCATCTTCATCAAATGGGTTTCCATTTAAGGACAACACTCAGCACCATATTGCTAACAAACATCATATCACATCAGATTTATATCATTTACCAAGTTCATTAGGTCAAGAGTAACTTCATCAGGTAGTTTGCCATCAAGGACAACACATGTCAACAGTCACATGTCTTCATCTTCATTCAGTGGGTTGCCATCAAGGACAACACTCTGCATCATATTTCCAACAATCTCTCCCTTTGGACTTGATGGCAACCACGATGGTGTTTGGTTACCACAACAGATAAGTACATTGACACCATGTCACTCTCCCAATTCTTTGACACCATTATCTGCATTCAAACACCATGTCACTCTCCCCCTTTGACATCAAGGGCAAAGGGCGGATCAAAACCAACACACTCTCCCATTTTGACATCAAGGGCAATAGGCGGATCAAAACCAGTGGATCAAAACCAACACACTCTCCCCCTTTGACATCAAGGGCAATGGGCGGATCAAAACCAACACACTCACCCCCTTTTCTCCTCATGTAGAAAAAGCGTTCTACAGATCTGATGTATACTGAAGTGACCAAGCTCCCCCTGAGTTCATGCTAAATCATCAAACATATTTTCCAATGGAGTACATGACTCTATGAATTTCCTATCACCAATGACTCATACTTACATCAAACATCCAACCAAGTGGATTTACATATGAGACTCAAGTACCCAACCAAGTGGGTTTACAAAATTTGACTCAGCTACCCAACCAAGTGGGTTTACAAATCTGACAAGTCCTTACATGACTGAATATTACAATTTACATCATGGGTCTCAACAAGACCTTTTCAACAAATTACAAAAATTACCATTTAAGACCAACACCAGAAAGACCTCAAGAGAGATCATGAATCAGAACCACCATAATGCCAACAATGCATTATACTCAGCTAAGCTAATGCTCCCCCTGAATCTGTGCATCCAAGCATCCTTTCCAAATGACTAAGGCTCCCCCTTAGTTTGTGCATCATGAACACTTTCACCAACAAATAATCAAGGCATCTTTATCAAAACATGAGAAATAGAATTATGAGAACTGGAACACCACCAGATATACCAAACAGTATCAGAGATACCAAACAGCACTACAGCTATGCTGAAGAGAGCTGACTCCAAGCAAAAATTTGTCAGTAATCAGACATACGTGGTTTTCTGTGCAGGAACTCGCGTATATACGCGACTGTGTTTCAGGAAACCCGCGTATCCACTACCATCTTCTATATTTTGACCAGATATGATCCTCTGTGAGGAAAAGACAGTGTTCAACTTCTTTCTAAGATATTCGACTGCTTCCCTGGACTACAGATAGAACAGAGTAGTTGTGTCTTCAAGCGTCATCCAATGGTGGTAGCATAAGCGCATTAGTAACCAAGTCTTCATATTCTGTGCAGCATCAATACATTCTTTCCAAGAGAGATTATCATACCATAACAGCATCTTCAAATAAGTGTCAAGCAATCATCCATGTGGTCCAATATCACCATGATTTTCAATATTTAACATGAAGTAACCTATGTAGGCAAAATATCTCAACCATAGTAACCAAATCTGCATGATCTATTCAAACGACGTCCAACTCATCCATGTGTGAGCACAAAAGATACTTATCAGCAACCAGGGCTCAAAATCTCATCATAATAATCCATGTACCAAGTCATCATCATTTGAGTATGAGTATCACAAAGACCAAAGAATAAGCAATCATATTGCCAACAATGCAATCATCAACCTGCTACTCCTCCTAAACCAGTTCTATTGCTTAACTTGTGCAACCTGAATACCTTTTATCAGCAAGTCATCAACAACCATCTCTGCATGATCTGTCCTTATCTCTGAATACTAAGACTTCCAATCTCATCATCAAAAAGTAAACAGGACTCATCCATAATCTTCAACACAAGGCATCAAGTATCATATCATCATTATTTAGAACTGAGGAATTAAGCTGATACAGAGTCAATAATACAGTTATTAACAGTCAGACTGATGCTCCCCCTGAACCTCCGCACCAGATCTTCAGCTATCATACCAATTCTCTTATCATAAATGCATACGCGTCTGTGTTAGCTGGAACTCGTGTGTATACGTGACTTTGTTTCATAGAACCCGTGTATGGAAAGTGAAGCATAGAAAATTTCACATTCCTTCATCTCCCCCTGAACTTGTACTTCCTGTACCTGTCTTCTTCATATCAGATGTTCTGTCAGAAATACATATAACCAGAATAATCAAATCAACCATGAGAGACATCATACATTGCTCCCCTTGTAACGATACATTACTAAATCTCATAATGTGTCCCACATCATTCCTGCAGTCAATCAGAGAAGTAAGCTTCAGAAGTAAATGACTGCAGTAGGGTCTGAATTCCCTACGTTTCTGATCGGTCCTCCATCTTTTTCCAGATTTGTTTGATCTTTCTCTTTGTGTGCTGGAAGTTATCCAATTTCTCATATCTGTTCAACCTGCATTATTTTTCTACATGTCCATACTTGTTACAAGAATAACATCTCATGTGACCAGAGAAATAAGCATAAGAATCATAATGAGTATTTCTATTCTTCCTCCTTTTACAATCAGCTGCTTTATGTCCATACTTGTTACATGAGAAACAATATCCCCTGAAGAAACTAGAGTACCTTTCTGAGTAGAACCTGTTTGTTTGTGGCTGAAATGATCTGCTCCTGCAATTTGCTGCAACATGCCCATAATTATGACATTTAAAACATTCAACGTTCTTGAATGAATTATTTTGAGAATTCATGATTGTTGGTTGATCTTTTATTTCTTTCAACACTTCAGGTTTTGCATTGACATCCTCTGAATTTTTGGCACTTCCATGTGAGCTAGATTCTCCTTTAACAGTTTCATGAAAACCAAGACCAAGTTTGATAGCAGGAGACCTTTGATTACTTAGAATATTGTCCAAAACATTAGTACTATCTTGAAACCTCAAAAGTTTAACCTTTTCTTCTAATTTACCATTGAGAATGTTTACCTCAACCTCCAAGGCTTGACATTGTTTTGTCATGCTTTCTTCTTTCCTTCTTCCATCTTCTACTTGATCCTTCAGATTTAGAATCTCTTCTTTCAACCAATTTTCTTTTTCTTCACATGTTTGTTGCAGCTCTTCATTATTCTTCTTCGATGCTTCGAGATTTGCTTTCAGAGAGATGATTTCTGCTTCAAGTCCTTCATTCTTCTTATTTGATATTTCTGGATCCCTTTTGAGAGAAATGATTTCAGCCTCAATTTTTTCATTCTTCTTATTCGAGTCTTCCAAATCTTCTTTGAGAGAGACGATTTCTGCTTCAAGTCTTGCATTCTTCTTGTTTGATTCTTCGAGATCTGCATTTAGATCGTTGACTTCGACTTCTAGTCTTTTAATTCGAGCGGATGCATAAGCATTAAACATTTGGTACTTGTCTATCTGTCCATTCAGTATTTCCATTCATTCTTTCATCCCTTTGTACAAAGCTTCGCTTTTAGAAATTGATCTTCGTTGATCTTCAATTCTCTTGATAGCTTCCTCCAGATCCAAGACTTTACTTACACTATCTTCATCATTACATGCACTAGAAAGTGAGTCACAAGAAAAACTATCAATACCTGATTTACCTTCTTTATAGTCGTCGACAAGTTTTTCTCTATCAACACTTCGTCCCGCAGCCTTCTTTGCTTCTTCCCCATCATGGCGGATCTCCTCTGCGATCAAGCTTCCTTTCAAGGTATGAATTCGCTCGATACCAAATTGTTGGGAAAAAATACCGAGAGGGGGGGGGGGGGGGGGGTGAATCGCATTTACCGTGTATATTCAAAACCTTTACTTTTCATTCCTTAAAACCCATACGCTATTTTGCTGAAGCCAAGTAGCGTATACACGTGGATATCCTTCATAAAACTCGCATATACACAGAGATATAGTTATGCCATTAGTTCTTCACTTATATCATTCCATCATTCATTCATTAGATGTTCTATAAACAGTAAACATGTGCAGTAAGAACAGAATAAACCATCACACAAAGCATCACACATGAACACCGTGATTTTTAGGTGAAACCAAAGCTCTGGGAGAAAACCACCGGTCACAGCTGTTTTGCCTTCAATATTTTATTACAGAGAAAACATCTACAACATATGTACCAGTACAGACTTGAATAGCACGCACGCACCCACCGCGCTCGCTACCGCCCTCTCCCCGGAAGGGAGCCACGACCTCTCGACTCGTTTACCACCGAGCGGGGAGCTACGACCCCCCGATCTCGTTTTTACCGCCACCACCTCGGAAGGGAGCTACAACCCCCCGATCTCGTTTACCGCCCTTCACCTCGGAAGGGAGCTACAACCCCCTGACTGAAGGCTACAACCTTCAGCACCACCTTGGACCACGTTTCATCAATTTTCACACTGGATCCAACCACTTCAATAGAACACCACTTGCAGGCCACATTTCATCATATTTTCAGACTGAACCCTTTCAATACTTTTAAGCTCAACCATACATCACCAACAGATACATATCAACATAGATCAGATAGCAGAAACACATCAGAACAGATCAGATATTTCATACCCTTTGCTTCAGCGAACCCTAGTTTGCATACGCGCTTTCCTTTCTCTGATGTCGCGTATATACGCGCTTCTGTCCACACAAACCAGCGTATACCTCTGTATGTATTTTATTGCGCATACGCGCTTTCTCTTCACTGAAGCCGCGTATATACGCGCTTCCTCTTCTTTTGCCAAGTAGCGTATAGATGTTCAACCATCATCATCACAGAGCAAACATACTAGTGGGCATCGATATTCAAACAGATTTAACCCTTTACTTGCATATGTTCGCTCATCAAGCGTATCTAATCACCTGGTTAAAATTTATCAAGCAAATACAAGTACATTTCAGATCTAGAAATCCCGCTTCATAATTTCTTCATAGGTGCATCATAGATTCAGATCTATCATCAAACCTTTACCCTTTCCATACAGATATACTTCATAGAGAAGTATTCATTCAAGCTCAGACATCTTGCTCTCACTCTCCTAATTTGCACAATGAATTTCTTCTCTTTATATAGGATTTCCCTTTTTCAATACCATGAGCCCCCTTTTTCAATACCATGAGCCAAAACAATACCATGAGCCCAAAACTACATTACTTCCGATGGTATTCCTAGACGGGGTCATTTAGACGAATCATTACCCAATACAATGGGTCAATACCATGGTGGTTACCCCTGGTTTTGCACCTTTTGAGCGCTTTTTCCCATACGCGACTTATCACGTTCTTTCCCGCGTGCATACGCGACTTCCCCTAGACATATCCGCGTATGCCTTGAGACATACTCTTTTCATCATAGATTTAGCACATGCTGACTTCTTTTCTTCACTGCCTTCTGTACACACTGTAGATACATCATATTTAGCTCATCAAGAACATATTCTAGCAAGCACAACTTCATCAAGTAAGTTTTCATCATCTTCATCAAATGGGTTGCCATTTAAGGACAACACTCAGCACCATATTGCTAACAAACATGATATCACATCAGATTTACATCATTTACCAAGTTCATTAGGTCAAGAGTAACTTCATCAGGTAGTTTGCCATCAAGGACAACACATGTCAACAGTCACATGTCTTGATCTTCATTCATTGGGTTGCCATCAAGGACAACACTCTGCATCATATTTCCAACATCAACTCCAAGATAGTAGTGAAGTAGTCCCAAATCCGTCATCTTAAAACCTGCATGTAACTCCTTTTTCACCTATTCAATGTGATCATCATTGTTTCCTGTGATGATCAAATCATCGACATACATAATCAAAATCAACAGATTTTTACCTTGTTGGCGTACATACAAGGTATCATCAGATTCACTGCGATGAAAACAACTTTGCGAAGGTATTCATCCATTTTGGCATACCAAGCTCGGGGAGCTTGTTTTAACCCATATAAAGCCTTGATTAATTTGAAAAATTTATTTTCTTGGCCTTCAACTTCAAACCCTGGTGGTTGAGTCATGTAGACTTCTTCATGTAAATCTCCATTGAGAAAAGCACTTTTGACATCTATCTGATGAACTTTCCACCCTTGTTGAGCTGCTAAGGCAAGTGGCATATGGTGTTCCATTTAGCAGTAGGAGAAAACGTTTCCTCATAATCGATCCCTTCCTGTTGCGTAAAACCTTTAGCAACAAGTCTTGCTTTATACTTGTCAATATCACCATTTTGCTTGTACTTAATTCGATAAACCCATTTGCATCCAATAGGTTCAACATGCGGAGGACAATCAACAAGTTGCCAAGTGTTGTTGTCTTGAACGACCTGATATTCATCAACCATTGCTTGTTGCCATGCTTTATGTTTTACTACTTCTTGAAAAGAAGAAGGTTTAGTAAAATAATTTGCTATCAAAGCAAAATTGCCTTCATTTCATTTTGATCCCCTTGTTCTTGTTTTGTTTTGTTGATTAGGCCGTACATCTTTCAAAATTTGAACTGCCCATTTTGGTAATTGTTTCTCACTTGTTTGAGATTCTAAGAAGTCCCCATCATTTTAAAGGGGATTAATGTAAACTGATGTTCGTCGTTCAGGTGGTGAAACTGGAGAATCACTGTTAGAAGAACTGTTGCTGCTTGGAGACGTTGATGAACTGCTAGAAGACCCAGATGATTTTGTTGAAGTAGATGGACTTGATGACTCATCTTTAGAGGAAGGAAAATCAAGTTCATACCAATTTGGTGAAGTTGGCTAACTTTTCATATTTCCTTTCCTTTTACTGCCCTTAGTTTCTAACTTGTGAAGAAGACTTTCGATTTCTTCAGCACTCTTACTCTCTGTTTCATAAAAAATGACATCCCCGCTCAAAATAAATTTTCCATTTGTCAAAAGACGATACCCTTTCTTTTCATCTGAATAGCCAATCATTGTGCATTTCAAACTTCTTGAATCAAGATTAGTTTGTTTTTCTTTGGGAACTAAGGCATAATAGATGGATCCAAAAACTCGAAGAAGTTTAACTTTAGGTTTGAAACCAAACCAAGCTTCATAAGGGGTGATTCCATATAAAGAAGCAGTTGGAGATCTGTTTCTTAGATAGAGAGATGTATGTATTGCTTTTGCCCAATATATTGGACTTAACCTTTTGAAATTTAACATGGATCTCACCATGCCTAACAATGTGCGATTCATCCTTTCTACGACTCCATTTTTCTGTGGAGTGTAAACATTTGTAAGATGCCTTCTGATGCCATTTTCACTACAATAATTTTTGAATTCATTTGAATTGAATTCTCCCCCATTATCTGTCCTGAGAGTACCTATATTTTCTTTGACCTCATTTTCAACAAGTTGTCGAAAAATTTTAAACTTCTCAAATGCTTCTGACTTGTTTTTCAAGAAGTAAACCAAATTCATTCTGCTGAAATCATCAATAAATAGCAAGAAATATTTGCAACCACCTAATGAAGTTTGTAGTGGACCACACACATCACTGTGAACTAGTTGCAGTAGCCTGTTTGCGTGCCATTTACTTGTTGGAAAACTTTCTTGACTCTGTTTACCATAAATGCAGGCTTCACATTTAGCATTTTCCTTGTTGAAAGTTGGAAGTCCTTTAACCATCCCTTGTTTCTGCAATTGAGAAAGACTATCAAAATTCAAATTTCCATATCTTACATGCCATAATCTTATAGGTGAAATTCCTGTAGTAACTTCCCCTGCAAAATCTGAATGCCTTGGAATAACTGTCCCTTTCATCCTTAACAGTTTTCCATCTTCATATCTTGTCATTACTGTTTGGAATTTTTGTTTGACTGAATTAATCTTAACTAAGCCATCTTCCATAATTATTTGATGTCCTACTTGTCGAATCATGACAAAAGACAACAAATTTTTCTTAAAGGTGGGTACATACCACACATTGGAAATCAATTTTTCTCCAATGTCAGAGAGAAAAACTTTAACTTCACCTTTTCCATAAGGCGTATGTTTTGTATCATCTGCTAGAAAGATGGAATTAAGATGACACTCTCAAAAATTCCAAAATAAATCTCGTCTACAGGTCATGTGCTGAGTCACTCCTGAATCCAAAATCCAAGCATCTTCATAATCACTCTTAATATAGGAGGAAAGTTGGATTGCTGGAGAAGAAGTGAAGACATATTATGAGTCATTATCATCCTGATCTTGATTATTTGCAAATTGTGCTGAAGGCTGTTTAAACATATAAATTTTATTGATAGATGTGCGACAATCTGCAGCATAATGACCAACTCTATTACATCGCCTGCAAACAATTTGACTCAAATCGGTGCCTCTTCCTTGAGATTTTCCTCTACCTTGAGATTGTCCTCGACCTCTTCTTTTTCCTCTATTTTGAGATTGTCCTCTCCCTGGATTCTGTCCTGTGCCTTGCTGGTATCCTCTGTTTTGATTGTTGCCTCTGCCTTGAGAATTGTTTCTGCCTGAATTGGAGCCTTTGTTGGAGTTGCTTCCTCTATGTTGACTGTGACCACGACCTTGCGCTGCTTGATTTTGATTAAAATTACCTTTTCCTTTATTTCTGGAATTGTCAGCTGAGGAGTTTCTAGTACTGGCCTGTGTGAGAAAAACATCTTCACCAACTTTCTTTTTCTTCCCAAAATTTTTATCATGTTGAGCCAACATTTCGTAGAGCTCATCAAACTTTAGCTTTTCTAACTTTCTAGTTAGTTGTAGAGTTTCCAAAAAATGTGTGTAGGAAGAAGGAAGTCCAACAATTAAAATTGTGACCATAAAACTATCATCTACTGCTTGAAAACCAACATTAAAAATTTCCTGCTTAATATTCTTAAGTCTGGAGATGTATTCAAGAATATCTCCTTCTTCAGTCAATTTTTGATGCAACAATTTTAATTGTAGGTCAACTCTTTTTTATTGAGGCTGAGTATCAAAAAATTCTTTAAAAGTTATCAAAGCAGACCATGCATATTTAGCATTTTCGATATGGACATACATTTCATCATTGACAGAAGATTTAATGAGAGCTAATGCTTTGGCATTTTTAACTTCCCATTTTGCTAGTGCAGCTGCATCTGTAGGTTTATTTGGATTTACATCTCCATCACAAATATCATGCCATAGTTCATTATAAATGAGAGTGCTTTCGATGAGGCGTTGCCATGTTTTGTAATATTTTGAGACTTCAAGTTTTTCAGAATCAGAAAAGAAATTAATCAACTTAGACATTGTAGTGTTTAAACTTCACACCACAAATCAAGCTCCAAAGAATATCAAGATGTGCAACACAATAGCAACATACGACGCAAAAAAAAATCTACCGGGGCTTGGCCTTGACCCTAGAATAGTCGTTGAAACAGGAGAAAATTGATTGAGCTTTGCACTTGGCTCTAGTCAATTTCTCAAATATTTACAAGGTAACTTTCAAAATTTGACTTTTACAATGATTCTCTTGCACAATCTGGTAAAAAAAAGTTACCCCCCCCCTCAAAGTAAAATTACTTTGAGTTACAATATCACCCCAGAAACAAATTACAAAACAAAAATCTCCTTATTACTCAAACTAATTACAAAATCCTTATTACTCCAACAAATATTACAATAAAAAATATAGTTTGTCTCTCCAATAAAATATGTTTTATCTCTCTACAAATTTTCAAAAAGAATAAAAAATTCTTCTCTCTTGAATGCATTCGCACAACACAAAAAACTGGTCACCACAAGTACCAGTACAACCCATGAATGTTTCAATTTTTTTTTACAAAATTGTAGCATACCAAATATATTGTTACAATTAACTGGTAAAACTACGTACCCCAAATCAAATTCTAGCGCAAGTCACTATCACACTGCGTATTTTCTCTCATAGGGCCGAGGAGTTGTTGGCATCAACATACAAATTCATGAAACGAAAGGCTGGTTTAAACGGTGGTTTGAACGCTGCTTAACTCCTTTAAATTCTTTCAATGCTGCTTCAAACTTTTTAATGCTAGATCAATTCTCTAAACGTTGTAATCGGATGTCAAATTAGAATTTTTGTTCCCCTTTTTTTAAACGCTGGGCCAATTAGATCAATTCATCAAACGCTGCATTGAAAGTTAAAACAACAAAAAAATGTTCAACGCTGCGTTAATTCACTCAAACGCCGCACAATCAATGCTGCTTTAATATATTTCAATGCAGTCAAATACTACAGATTTGAAAGCTACAGACTTAGCTTTTTGAAAGTCGGTGCGCCAGATCCTGCGCCACGAAGTCATTGAAACAAACAATATAGAAAACAAACTCCTGGCAATCATCACTGAGACTGTCGTAGTCGAAGACAGTGGGAAAATTCTCACGAACACTCTGTTGATCACGGTATGTAGGGTTTGGGGCAATAGGGGAAGAAGGTGCAAGAGAAGTGGAGAAGATGAGGTTGAAATAGCGAAGACTAGCAGGATTAGTTAAAGGAGTGATGGGCCAATTGGCGAGAAGCTAATCCATGGGAGCGCCATATTGATGGTTTGATATCCAGAAAGGGGACAGTAATGTAGAAGTTCAAAGTAGTGGATGCGGTCCTTTTGATTGCTGGTCTTCACACTCAGCAATGGCTCTCTTCACGGGTTGCACGCACAGGAAGAAATTTGTTTGATAGTAAAATTGATTGCAGAATTTAAACTATAAACTATTTCTTGCAGTGTTCTTGCACATCCTTAATGTCACACTGATTTTGAAATTTTTTTAATAATCAAAATGATTTTAGAATTTACAAATCTAAAATCAATAATAACATTTATGTTCTTGTTTTTCAAACAAAAATTGACAAACTTCATACCAATTATTGGCTGATCAATTCAATGGAGTTGAGTTTTCCACAAACTGGTAGAGCTGGAATCCTCCTCCACATATGCACTGCAACATTACTGTAGCTCTGATACCACAATAATGGCCGAAGTGTCCTTAGACAAGTAATTTTATTAATCACAGAAAAAAACAATTACATTGGAATTATGCAAGAGTTTACACCCGAACAAGACAATCACTCTTGCAATGAGCTATTTATAAGCTCAATGTCCTAACTTCCACTAATTTTGGATCACTTATTAAATAACAAGTGTCCAATTACATTAAATGAGCTTCTAACTATTCTACTAACTTTACTCCTAACTTAGAGCCTAGGAAACGACTCTTTTCTAGAGTCCTATTTTTTAATAAAAAAATTCTATTTCTAAGTATCTCAAAAATTTATTAAATATTCTAGAATAATAATTATTAATTTAATATCTTAAATTAATAATTATTTTATTCAAACTTTATAACCTATGAAAAAATTTATTTTTGGATCATCTAACAGTAAAAATATAAACTGATGGCTAAAATACATTATGAAAATATATATCAAATTGCATGGACATATTCCTAACTAGGAGAATAATTTGGCGCTATATTGGCAACAAAGAATCAATCATAATAAAATATCCATAAGGAAATCATATCCATGCTCAAAATAAATAATTGTTGAAGCATGGTTACCGGCCATACACTATGGATCCATGACATGAAATTCTAGTACATGGCCATGAAAAGTACACATTGGATTCATGAAACAATTCAAAATATCTTAGTCACTAGAAAATACGATGTGGACCTATGTAACAATGTGTATTAGTAGGAATATGGAAACATAGAAAAGTGGTGCCCCAGGGTATTCGTGAAAGTAAATTACATGGTACAATGTCTAGTTCAACTTGTTGGAAGTGCCATAAGAGTGAGCTCTCTCTGTAAAATCCAGGTTCTTCAACTTAACCTCAATGTGATGAATATACAATGTCAAAATATACAAGTAGATGTGGAATATGGTAGAGTGTTTAATTACATATTAGTGAGGTATAACATAAAAAAACTCTATAATTCCCACTAATGATGAGCACCGACCCTGAGCTAGATAGCATAAACCATAACTTGTGAACACGTTTTCTTACAATGAACAATAATGGATTGAACCAATCACGATTCAGTGAGTTAAATCCACTATTGATCAAGAGGGAGATTTCCAATGAGGACTACAAGCTTATCTTCAAGGTGTTCATATTTTCTAGATCAATATCCTTAGAATGGGATGAAGTCGAAAAAATAATTTTCATCAAAGGATGAGCTTAATGTATGCATCATCAATTTAAACAAAACATATCAACATAATATGTGAATGATTAAAGTCACCAAGCATAATTGACATAGGGATGGTCAACAAAAATGTCAATAAGGACTATAGATCACCAACCGAGGTTTAAAATTCCCTTCAACATGTATTGACATGACACAAAGGCGACATGGAAACATTGAGTAAAGAGCACTGCATAAGATAAATCAACAATGAAAGAGACATTATTGTACAATCCATAGTGACTAGAAGAGTATCCAGATGGAGGATTAAAATTACATATATGTATGGAACAACACCAAGGAAAAACAAAACCCAGTTGTAAGGTATTAATGAAAATAGGTGAAGCATTAAAGGGTAATGTGACTGACACTACCACTTTTACTAATAGTGTGATCAAACCAATTTCCATTCCCTTTATTTTTTGTTTTTGGTATCACATTAATGGTTTAGAAAAAAAGAAGAGAATACAAGTAAGATTTATAGTGTACTTTTTGTTTAGTTTAATGAACCCCAAAAATAATATAAAGGATACTTGATTGGGTGTATTCTTCATGGTTTAATGAGCTCAAAGAAGAGATAATCGTATGCCTCATATGAGGTGTCTTTTTAATGAGTTTTTAATGATCCTAAAAAAGATAAAAAGTATGCTTAGAACCCCTCCCTTATTAATGAGCACGAGAAGAATACAAAGTGAGTTCATCTTGAAGAAATAAATTATATAAAGGGTATCAACTTTTTTAGGCTAAGATAACCACCCCAAGTAAATATAAGCAAAGAGGTAAGCAAGAAAACCCACTCATTAGAATAACATCTCTAGGAAGGGTATGAATACCAAGTGAAGGATAAGAATAGAGCTAAGGTAACTATGACTATAATGGAGAGAAGTGATGTTGAGGAATATTAACATGAATAAGTAGAAAAGGAAATGCATATAAACAATAATAAGGTAAAATGTTTTTGAATCATCTTAGGTTGTAGCTAGAACATGATCAATACAAAAAAATGATGCTTAGTTTTAGAGTCACGGTGAGCCAAAAGGAGTGATTCCAGGTTGATACAATATTTGAATATGGAAATAGATATGAAAAAATGGGTGCTATGATAGGTTATACTTATGAAGAAAATAATTACCATATAAATAATTGCATTCAAACATCAACAGGTTAACGTCACAACCTAACGGGGTTGGATCTAAGGCTTAAATAAAATTTAAAATATGCTCAATAATGCATTGTAAATTAAAAAGAGAGACATAACCTTATATACTAGGTTCAAGAATACACACCTAGTGTCCATAGTGATGATTAAATTTCAATAATATATGAAAACCATGGCCAACATGCGCGATAAAACCTCAAACAAAAGTCAAGTAATCATAAGAATATCATAGGGATATGATCCTAATCTCAAATAGTTGTTTCACGTTAAACCAAATTCCATAAAATTCACATGATAAAACCAATGGAATTTTATTGAGGTCCAATATATATGAAAGAACGCAAAATTGGTACTCATTTTTGCATTTGTTTGTTTAGAAAGAAACTAGTGGACAAACCGCACCCTAACCCCAAAAAATTCGATCGTGATTCCTAAGAATACTTGACATCAATCAAAATTCTTCTATTGCCAAGTATTTCCCTCATGCTTCCTTTACATTTTCATGGTTTTAGTTTGACATTTCACTAATATATAACACTCGACTAATCCCATTTATAGGTCAACTATGTTCTTTCTCCCAACCACGGTCCCTCGAAGTGATCATGATATAGTAGGCCACTTTTATGGCTAAATCTTGGGGATAACATCTGCTTTATGGAGAAACTTGTTGGGTCAATTTATTGGTTAAATTAACACGAGCATTTAATTATCAATCCGAGTTTGTAGAACTTAGAAGCATGTCCAAAATATATGGATTTCAACCACAATCAAGTTTAGAAGATGAATTATTAAGAAGGAAATGCATATTACAAATATAAATCTAATTTAAATAATTTATAAATTCAAATGTGTAATTAGAAATCAAACTACTTAACTAAACAATAGATTAAGATACATGAAGTAATAATTGAAGAGGCTCTTCACTAAAAGAGGTCCTAGTTGTCCTTGATCATATATTTCATTTATCATCAATGCTATTGTGAAAATATGAATTCAGAAAAGCAAGAAGGACAAATCTTAGCTTTGATCCTTTAATCAGATAGAAGAAGTATTTAGCTTAAATACTGGTTTGTCTCTTCATATGCAGAATAGAAACAAGATTAAGATCCATCAGTAATCAAAGCATTTAAAGGCATGTAAAGATGAATTCTAACTGAAAATCTTGATTAGATAGAAAGAGTGATTAAATTATAAACTTGTTTGTCCTTTCATATGTAGGTTAATAATAATCATTGGATTCATCAATACTTGAAAATAATCAGCATAAACAAATCAAACATAAGAAAACTAATTCAGAAATTGTAGCAAAGAAATAAACTAAGAAGTGTACTTAGCTCGGTGTGGGGGCCCTCCACCCTTGCCTTGCACACTGAAGGTAAGTTCAACTTTTAAGACTTCAATCAATCAACCAGCATGTAACAACATCAAAATATGATAGAACACATCTTCAATAATGTCTAAGTCTTAGACATAACAATAATAAGTCATATAAGTTCCATATTCTACATGTTTCAATGGTTCACAAACTTGGTATAAATAGATAAATAATAAAAAAACTATGCTATTATGTCTCTAACAACCTTATATTATCCTAATCTCATCCATCTAGTTCAAACCCCATCAATTAGTTACAGAAAATCTGGAAAAATCCTAAAATATATTATTTCTTCCCTTTTTCTATGGATTCCTAAAAAACAGGTCATGTTTGACTAGTATTGACCGGGCCTGTTTTAGCTCTATTTGACTAAACCAATAGGTGTTTATCCATTCTTAGTTCTCAATATTTCTAAATATTTTCTCAACTCATGCCCAGTGTTGGGTGCTAACAAGTGTCTTTAAAAACTCCTAATTGCCTCACATTAATTATCAACTAGGGTAAGTCCTTTTATCTCAAGCGTGTACACAATATGTGCAAGCTATTCATAAAAAGAGTAATGCTAAAGCCAATCGTTTAATATAGATGCAATCATAAATCTTGAAGCTTTAAAGAAAGTGATTCATCTATGAATTATAACCCAAAATTGTGATTCATTCTTAATTCAACTAATTCAAATGATAATCAACCGAGAGCACTGAAGAATTAACCGAGCTCTTTTAGCTGGATCTAAACTATTGAACAAAAGGAAAATATTGGAAATAAATATTGGAAATAAATATCTATGGTTCAAATAATCAAAACCAATTCTCTTAAGTAGCAACTAATTCCTTAAGGAAATAAATTGGAAATGCATCTTCATGGAAAGAAATACCTGAAATCCGAATTATCAACTGCAAAGCAGGAAAGTAGAATACACTTGCAATAAATGGAAAAGTATAACACAGGAAACAACAGTGAGATTCACCAGAGATTGGGCCCTTAGTCACTGGTGAATACTGCTTAATTACTCTAGAATAGTTGAATGAACAACAACCTAAATTATATATTAATCATCATAGTCAATTAACATCACAATCCGATCTTGTTATTTAGAAATACATTCTGTGAATTACAATTACAAATTATGCAGAAATGAAAGATACATCGTTCATGATCCTTGAGAACTAGTTCTCCCTGTCCCTTTATAGCTAAAAGGAAAGATAAGTGTGATCCCTCAGGATCAGGAGATCCTGAGGGATCCATGAAAAAATGCTATCCTCGGACAATTCATTTGTTCTTGCGCTAATTCTTGTTGATTTATCTTCGATTCGACCGCATTTAACACGTCTTCTTTCCCGTGATTAAGTCTCATTGTTTCTTCTGTTAATTTCAGCATAAAAAGCAATGAGAATTAGTTTGGACAGTTTAAATCGTATCAAGATCATTTTTCATCCATTCTTCATCAAAATCCTTTCATTATATTATTATATAATGGCACAAGATGGATAAGGAAGAGGAAAAAGGACAGTAATCGAGAGTAAATACATACCTATTGCAAGGCTCAACATACTCCCCTGCTTACCTTTTTCATGTCCCCATGAAAATAAATAATTCTTATGAAAAGAAGTTAAGGAGTAGGTTGGAGAAGGTCTGTCTATAATAGGCCTGAGACCATGATGTCGTGCCAAGGTTGCAAAGGCTTCCACTTCTTTTCTTTTAGGTAACTCATAGTCAGGGTGATACGCTTCAGGAGGATACCAAATAATGGGGCTTCTAAAGCAACATCCCACCCAATATGGTCCTTCTCTTAAGAAAATATTGCTGTATGGCACTAACCGTCTCGCAACAGCTTTGAATTTTCCATAATTAAATGGTTCTCTTTCCTTAACATTGTTGCTTGAAACCATCCGTCTCATTTTGGATGCAACCAGGGATCTTTCTTGAATGGAGAGAAAATATGTTGTTCCTTCCAACACAATTTCCTTATGTATGAGCCCTAAAATTTTAAGCACACCCTCCTGTGTCATCAGTATTTTATGCTTAGTAAACAATTGCAGAGGGTGAGTAGTTTCACTTCTTACCAAAAGATCTAAGCTGTGTTTCTATCTTTGGAATGAATTATAAGCCTTCAAACACTTGAGTTGGTTGACTGCAAAAAAGATAAAAGCTTGAAATTGAATATCTCCAATAAAAGGGCTAGGATTGACATCCAATTCTTTATCTAGTATGAAATTATGCAAATAAAATTCACAAAGAAGCCTTTGGACATTTACTCCATGTGTCTTACAGTAATTTATAAAATCCTCCATTGTCTTCAGCTCAACTGCCTTGCCGTCTCTAATAGCTTTGATTTTTAACAATAAATATCATTTTAATAAAAACAAGGCATAGTTCGTAGCAGGAGATCGATAAGTCAAGATATCCGAATATAATGAACAAATGGTGTCCAACTGATCCTTGACCTTGTTCAACTTATTTCTATCTTCTTCAATTTTTCTTCTTCCTGTCTAACCTTATCAAAAGCCTCATTCTCTGCTAGGGCTAATTCCCTCAATTGTTTTTGTAAGTTCTGGTATTTTTGCAGGGAGATTGTTTGCTGTTGATGTTGCTCTAAAGAAAGCTAGGCTTGTGTCAGTTCTTCTTGAAGTTTTAAAATAATAGGGTCATTCCTTGATAAGAAGTCCTTCGATTGCCCTTCTGTCTAAGTGTCGATGCTGCGAGAGAATACCTCTTTAGTTTTTATTTCCTTATTGTGGGAGGACCAACCCTCCGTTTGAATAACTTCATTTACCAAGTTTTCATACAAATTAACCTGGGTGGATATTGTTCAAGTGGGAGTGAGTTCGGTTTTAATTCCTATTGATTTATTCTCGCATACTATTGTTTGTGTAGCTATAGAATTTACCTCAAGAGCGGTTTTTTGAGTTTTACAGTTTTTAACTTCTCTTCGTAGCCTTCTGATTGTCTTCTGGAGCTTTCGGTATTTTTTCCGCAACTTCTTAAGTTTTGCTTTGGCTACTTGGCTCTTTTGAGGAGCATCCGCTCCACTAACAATTTTATTAATGGTTTCTGGAGCTGCTTGTTGGTCATCAGGGTTGTGTTCCAAAAGAACAGTATCTCCTGAATGATTGTCTGACTGGTGACTAACCTGTATGTATGTAGACTTCTGCTGGTCCTCATGGCTATATTCCAACAAAATCGTGTCACCAGACTGGTTGTCGGATTCCTGAAAAATTTCTATGTCCGCAGCCTCTGGAGATGGCAGTGTTTCTATATGCCCAGAATTCTCTGGGACTTGTGTTTCCATTGTGCTAAGACCAAGTTGTCCTCCAGGTTGCATATATACATTAAGATTTGCCAGGACCTCGGCCATCCCTGTCTCAAAATATGGTTCTGCTTCACTTTCTAGTTCATTATTATAATTCTATTCTTGTTCTTGTTTTGAATTGGCCTCTTCTTCGGGCTCTTCTTCTGAATCGGGTGCCTCTTCTTCAGGTTCTGATTCTGATTCGGCCTCTTCTTTGGGTTCTTCTTCGGGTTATTCTTCTGAATTGGGTGCCTCTTCTTCGAATTCAGAGTCTCTTATCCTAAATGGACTGGATGTCTCCGCAGTTTGATTGCTTTCATCCTGAAGATTTGCAGACATCCTCTAGGTTAGTTCAATTCTTACAGAATTCCTACGTTTATGGGGTTCAACCTTTGAATGGAAAGTCTTTTTTCTTTTTGAAACAGGGTTCTGCTAGCTTGTCTATGCAATTTCAGGATGTTGGATTACAGGGTTTTGCATGCTCTCTATGGCGCCATGAAACCATCCCAAGTTAAGTTCTATTGAACCAAGTTATGAATGATGATTAATCTAATCAATCCATGGTGACTTCTTACAGCTTCATGGTGTCTGGCCCATCTTATTCTAACAACAATATCATGCAGTAAAGAATTCAAAAGAGATGGCAGATTAATAGTGAGTTTTTGTTTCAAGAAAACTAATAGTTTAAGTTGTCGTGGTCTTACCACATCTTAGTGTCCATTGCAGGTAATGTATCTTTGGATAATGCCTGCTTATTCTCTCCATGGTTCTACCACATAAGATGGTTGGATGCCTTTTCCTTTCCTGACTACTTGCTCACCTTCGTCTTTGAAAGTTTCCACTGCGTCTTGCAGCAATACATGTTTTTGTGACCATATAGTTCCTTCCGCTGGTAGCCAAGATACTTCAGCTATGACAGCGTCTGTAACTATAATTATTCTACCTTTCACCATGGATTCCCCATTCTACAGATGTTGTAGAACTTCAATGGAAATTTCCTCATTCGAGGGCTGAAATATTGTGAGATAGGATATCCACCCTACACGGATCAAAATTTCCTTGGCTCTGTCGGAGACCTCTAACACTAAAGGTTCGTGGCACACTACCTTACCACCCATAATGCTTGAATTCTTCCTACTATTGCAAAGGATGAGTGTGTTGAACACCTAATCCTCCATGGGTAGGTTTGGAAGGCAAAGAGTCCCAAAGGAGTTCAAGTGACCTTGGAAGATGGATCCAAGAGTCACACCATTGTATTATAAATGTACATCTATGTCTAATAAAGATGCAACAAATGCCTATATTTCTATGTGTGTGTTTATCTTTCCTCATACACCATGTATGTGTTTAACATGGTATCAGAGCTGATACATTCATAACTAGCTCAACCTTGTGTGAGCCATTTGTTTTTGTGGCCTGTGTAAATTAGCAAAAATCCTATGCATTTTTCCAAAATTCAGAAATCAATTGTTGCAACATTCATAAATATTTTTGCAGTGTTCAGAAATTATTCTGTTGGGTTCATTCATAATTCTGCAGGTTTTCTCTCACTGCTCCCTACTGCATTCAGTTTTTACTGCTCCCTCCATTCTGCATTCTGAAAAAAATACTGAAACTTTTCCTGCAATTTTTGCCTACTTTTATTTCTGCATTGTGCAATCTTTGAATTTTGGAAAGGATTGAGTTGGAGAGCTATTGTAAAAATATTGTCTGCTACTGTTCAAAGTGGGTCTCTGGAGAAATTCTGAGTTTTTACTAAAAATTTTGTTGCAAATTTTTGTTAATATGAAATTTTTGCAATTCTGCAAATTTCTGGTGAAATAATTTTTCAAATTTCTCCTGTGTACAATTTCTGCTCAAATTCTGAGCACAGTTTAATTTTTGCTCAATTTCTACTCATCCCTCCTCTCACTCCTTCCTAAAAAAAAAAAAAAAAAAAAAAATACCCTCACCTCTGCACTTCGGCCTTGGCCCTCACCTCACTACCCGCGACAATGCTCCACTCGACCCCATCTCCCTACCCCCTCACAATGCTCCACTCACCCCTCGGCCTTTGGCCCCTCACAACACTCCACTCACACTCCCCTCGCTGCAACACTCCCCTCCCCTTACAACCGTTCCCCACCACACCCACCTCACGGCTCCCCTAGTCTGCCCTCACCCTTCCCTCTCCCTCCACGGCCATCGCTCCCCTCGGCCCTCTCCCTCCACGGCCCTCCCTCCTCCCCAACTCCCCCCCCCCCCACTCGCACAACCCTCTCCCCACCCGATCCCCTCACCACCTCTCTGCCCTCGGCCCTCGGCCATCCCCCCCCCCCCCACTCGCAAAACCCTCTCCCCACCCGATCCCCTCACCACCTCTCTGTCCTCGGCCCTCGGCCGTCACCCCCCAACCCCCTTACCACCTCTCTGCCCTCAGCCCAAACCCATCCCCCTTGGCTAGCTGTTGCCCCTCACCTCACACCCGTCCATCCCACACAACGCTCCCTCTGCTTACCTTCTCTCTCTGACCTCACTTATATGCTCCCTCCCAATAGTCACCAAACCCCTCTCACCCCTCCTCTCTCTGCTCAAGGATCCCCTCCCAACACTCCACCTGCCCTCTCACTCACCCACTCGCACTCCACCACTCACTCCTCATTGCAATCCCAAATCACCCTTCCCCACCCTCACTTCACTCGCAGCCCTGCACTCTCCTCACCCTCCCCAATTAATTCCCCACTCTTGGCCTCTCGGCTTGCCCTCCCCTCCCACACAGTTTCTGCGTTTATTATTAATTTTTTCCTTTTAATTTTAATTTTTTTTTTACTGTAATTACCTTCCCTAGTTTTACCTCCCTTAGTTAAAACCTACCCAGTAGTTGCCTCCACCACATTTCACCTCCCCCATAAATCACCTCCCCCAGTAAAAACCTCCCCTAGATAATACCTCTGTTTCTACCTAATTTTTTTTTTCTCAAAAAAAATAAAAATAAAAATAAAAACAGAAGAAGAAGAGAGAGAGGAGATGGTAAATGGATATATGGATGAATTTTTTTTTGTATGTTTCTCTATTATGAAAACCATCTGCTCATTGATAGTGAAGCACCCAATCTTGTGAATATCTTCTTTGAATTAGAGTTGTTGGTGTAAAACAGTTCTT
Source organism: Pinus albicaulis (assembly GCA_034641835.2). Taxonomy (NCBI): domain Eukaryota; kingdom Viridiplantae; phylum Streptophyta; class Pinopsida; order Pinales; family Pinaceae; genus Pinus; species Pinus albicaulis. The sequence continues at coordinate 58,257 of JAXQQM020093013.1, forward strand.
TGAAGAAGAGAGAAATTATCAGCCTTAAAGGGTTATTGCACAGTGGTTTTTGCTACAAATTTACAAAAATATTTACAGTGACATTATACCAACATCGTGAGTGGATATTTCTTCTTCATAGTTGCAATAAGTGTTTGAAGTATAACTTTGAGTTGTTGAGAAATTTTTGTATACTTCTTTGAAATCACTTGTATTATTTTGAAAGTAAGTTGAATCACATTGTAAACGAGTGCATTATCGGTTGAAGCTGACACCCTTTATTTCTTGAAGCCTGAGTTGTTGAGAAAAATGGCTAAAATAAATTATGCATTAGGGTTTTCGAATAACCCCATTCATTCCAGTGTTCATGATATGGTAAAAATAAGCAAGAATGCTCTTTTTAATATTCAAACTTTCTTGCAAGATGCAGAAGACAAGATTGAGTTTTTGCAGTTGGAGTCTCAGCTTCAACAAGATGAACTTCAGCAAAAGAGTCATCATTTTGAACCTATTTCTATTTAGAAAATTGAGAAGGACTCTCATCAGTAGCAAGAATGTAAAGTTGGATTCGATTCACATTTAGTTCCTTGTACAAGAGCAGATTTACATGCAGATGCAGCAGTTCAGTCTGCACTTCCCAAGCCCATCATCGGACCTTGGGAAGAGCTTGTCCACAACAAGCACAGAATAGGTTTTGGATATGACAAGGAGTTTTCATTTCATATTTCGGACTAGTCCAAGCCCATCAAATTTCAGAGTGCCGGATTTTTTTATAATTTACACTTCACCTGCAGCTGTTCCAGATCTTACTCCACTTCCACAACAAATTGTAAAATTCCAACACTGTGATCGAGTTGGCGATATGAAATATCATTGTTTTGATCTTCATCCATGCAAGCACTGTGTTTGGCACACCCATTCTTCACACAGATGCTTCAGAAACAAGCCTCCTACAAGAACAAAGATTCGTCTTGGATGGATCGATTCTTGGAAATGGGCATCAACAACCAAGAAGATGTTTAAGTCACATGTCAGAACTTGTTCTCAAATATTGATCAAAATTGCAGTTGAGTTTTTGCCATCACCTCACCTTGTACCTGACAAAGGGAAAATGGTGGTCATCTACAAGCTTCAAAGTTAGATCAAGCGAGCTTGAGCCACAACCTATCATTGGATATTCAGAGTTGTAGCCAGAGACATAGCAGTTCAAGCGAGCCTGAGCCACAATTCGTCATTCCAAATTTAGAGTTGTAGCCAGAGACACGGATGCCCATGAGCATGCCTTTGGTTGATGGACAGCCTTAAACCATCCATGTGAGGTTCATATTATTCCTCTTCAAATAATTCATAAAACTTCCTTTAGCAGAAGACTTCATCTTCTTGCCAGTTTTCGTTGAGTTCCAGGAATTGCATCAAGCATTCCAGTGTTTGTGGTCATCCCTAAACCATCACAGGTTGTAGACTTCCCTTCTTTTAGGTTGAAGGTATCCCTTTAAATATGAGGGACAATTCCTCTAGCAGAAGCCCTTAGCTGCTTACCAGGTTTGGAAGAGTTCTGGGAACTGCAATAAGCATTACGTTCTAGTGTTGGTGGTCATCCTTAAACCACCTCTTTATGACAACATTTCAGAGAGCTGATTTAGCCTAAGTGTAGCCATGCATATTTTGCAGATTTGTATTACAACTCTCTTCTTGGACTCACACATACCCCTTCGGATTAAGGGGGAGAATGTTGAACACCTAATCCTCCATGGGTAGGTGTGGAAGGTGAAGAGTCACAAAGGAGTTCAAGTGACCTTGGAAGATGAATCCAAAAGTCACACCATTATATTATAAATGTACATCTATGTGTAATAAAGATGCAAAGAATGCCTATCTTTCTATGTGTGTGTTTATCTTTCCTCATACACCATGTGTGTGTTTAACATAGTGTAATGGAAAAATGCAGCAGTATTGAAAAAATGTGGCAATACTAAAAATACAACAACACTTAGAGCGATAGAACAACAAGTTGTTGTAATAGCTAAGTGTAGTTGATATTAATTGTGTTATTAAATTGCCGCATGCTGTGTGATCATGGAATATCTTATCAGTCAATTAAAAAATGACAACACATGCACAAGTATAATGGAAATTATCTCCCCTTTCGAAATGAGAGGTCGCCTACGACTGAATAGATGGGGAATGGTTGTTTCGACGGTGGAATATAAGGATGAAGGGTACAATAGTAAATGGAACAGAGTATGTAAATAAATGACGGGACGATAAGAGAGATGGATAGAGTAAAAGCATGGTGTATAATCATAGTAAATGACAAGAGACAAGACGCTTTGGTTGATTATAAGTTATGTGATAAGGAAAGAGGACAACAATATGTACAAAAGGAGGCTTTGACGACAATATTCCATCTGCACACGATATGATTGAGTAAAAAAACATGAACGCATGCATAAATGTTCAAAGTAGGGAAGTGTTTAAAGGAAATAATCTCTCGGATAAAAAGATAAACAGGAAGAGGGTATTATAAGAAATATTTATTAAGGAAATAGAACTTACATACCATAAGCAGAGCTTCTGCTGCCAGCAGGCATCCATAGCCTCGACAGAGTTACTTTTTAACCCATGCGAGCTAGGATTCTCTATTTATAATTGAAAATTTTCATTCTTGTTTCTATAGAAGAGACCAGTGTGCTGGCATGGTAACCAGATAAACATATTGCCATTCACTGGGAAGTAGAAAAAGTGAACAGGCCAGCTTGTGATGAGACCTCCTATTCCAAGGATGTTTTAGTCATCCAATGGATCATAACCCTGGTGTGGTGGCCATAATGGGAATGTCACATTGCTAGATCCTTATGAACATGGTAGGCTGGCTCTTAATGAGACCCTCTATCCTCTATCTATAGATAACATTTAGTTGTCATTACATATTTTTATGATAAATAGAGGGAGGCTCAGTACTCCTTAAGAGTAGGGATGGTGTAAGAAGTTGAAGCATGTCAATAATAAGAAACATTATACCCATAATCCCATTGATAATAGACGGAGATAATTATAACCAGGGAGAGTAGAACCAGCATGGTAAAGATGATCAATCAGTATCATATACAGTAGAAATCAGTACAGTAGAGTGAAATATAAATAATTGTGTCCATTTCAATTGTTTTAAGTCTATCATCAAGAAGTAGTCTTTGTCAAAAATCATAAAGTTAAAAATATTCACCTGCTTTAATAAAATCCATAATTCTTATCTGCATGAAAGTACTGTACTTCAGGCCATAAAATGAATCAAAGAAATAAGGCTGAAATGAGCTAGGAATAAGTCGATAAGAGGAAGAGAGATGTTTGTGAAATATATAAAAAAGTTACTATTCAGAACACACAAAAATTGTAAAAGAAACAAGAAAGCTAGAGTAACAAAAAAAAATAGAGAATGTTGTTCCAAAGATGGAACAACAAAATCAAAAAGTGTTGTTCCAAAGATGGAACAAAAAAACCAAAAAGTGTTGTTCTGTAGATGGAAAAACAAAATCAAAAAGTGTTGTTCCGTAGATGGAATAGAAAAATCAAAAAGTGTTGTTCTGAAGATGGAACAAAAAAACCAAACAAGTGTTATTCCGAGGATGGAACAACAAAATCAAAAAGTGTTGTTCCGAAGATGGAGCAACAAAATAAAAAAGTGTTGTTCCGAAGATGCAACAACAAAATCAAAAAGTGTTGTCCTGAATATGGAACAACAAAATCAAAAAGTGTTGTTCCAAAGATGGAACATAAAAATCAAAAAGTGTTGTTCCAAAGACGGAACAGCGAAACCAAAAAGTGTTGTTCTGAAGATGGAACAACAAAATCAAAAAGTGTTGTTTCGAAGATGGAACAACAAAAACAAAAAATGTTGTTCCGGAGATGGAACAACAAAATAAAAAAATTTTGCTCCAAAGATGGAACAGAAAAATAGGCAGAGAAAAAAAACAAATTGAATCAACAATCCTATTTACAGTTTTTATTTTTTATTTTTATTTATTTATTTTAGAAAAAGAAATGAATTTTTACAAAGATGAAGCTGCCAAAGGATTATCTTTTGCAGCTAAAACTTGCATAGTGGAGTCCTTGCGTATCTGTTGACAGAAATATTCTCTTGTGAGTGGTCTTTGGTAGAGGCACACCCGATGCCGATTTTCTTTAAAGGAACAATCAGACCCATCAATGGTGGCCAATGTAAGAGTGCCATTGTCATGTACTTCCTTTATTTCATAGGGACCTAACCACCTAGTCTGCAACTTACCAGGGAAGTCTTGAAACTTGGAATCGTAAAGAAGTGCCCAGTCACCCTCATGAAATGTCTTTTTCTTGATCAGAGAATCATTCCATTCGACTCTTTGTTGTTGAATAAGTGCAGTATGCTGCAGAGCCAAAAGTCAGATTTCATCTAATTCATCTATTTGTTGTAATCTATTAATCTGGGCTTCATTTAAATCCAGTCCCAATTCCTAGGCTGTCCTTAGTGTTTGTATCTCAAACTCTATGGGAAAAATAGGTTCCTTACCAAGCACTAGCTGATATGGGGAGTATCCAGTAGTGTTCCTCCAAGTTGTGCGATATGCCCACAAGGCTTCTGGCAGTTGAGTAGCCCAGTCTCGTTTATGTGATGAGATTTTCTTCATTAGAAAAACTTCAATTAATTTGTTGGTGCTTTCTACCTGCCCATTTGGTTGCGAGTGGTATGGAGAGGTAATTATGTGAATAACATGATTATTTTTTACTGTAGCAGCGATCTTGTGGCCTACAAATTGTGGCCCTCCAACAATGATTACTTCTATGGGTAACCCGTATCGTAGAAAAAATTTGAAAATAAATTTTATCACAGTTTCTTCTGTGGCTCTTGGTAATGCTACTTCTTCTACCCACTTAGTTACGTATTCTGTTGCAACCAATATATATGATTTCTAGTTGGATGATGGGTTGATTGGCCCAAAAAAATCTAATTCCCAACGCTCAGAAATTTCTATGACTAGTTGTGGATGCAGGGGAATCTCATCAGATTGGCCAGGGCATCCCATCCTTTGACAACTATCGCAGGCCTGAACAAATTTCTTAGCATCCTTAAAAATCATGGGCCAGTACTAGTAGCCCATTTGTAAAATTTTATGTCCAGTTCTGCGGTCTACAAAATGTCCACCGCAAGGTCCATCATGGCAGGTTTTTAAGATATCATAAATTTCATCTTACCTGATACACCTGCGGATGTGCATATCGACCCCATGTGAAAAGGTATCCTCCAATCCAGGAGAGCCGAGTTCCACGCTGTACTATCGATTTCCTTTCTCTGGGTGTCATATGTTTAGGTAGTTTTCCCACTTCTAAATAATTCGCCACATCTGCGTACCATGGCATTTTCATGATTACAACAAACATGTGTTCATCTAGAAATTGATCCTCCACTCCTATTGCGTCATCTGTTCTTGGCACTTGGGAGAGGAAATCTTCCACAAGGTTTTCCTTCCCTGGGCGATCCCTTATAGTTATATCATATTGCTGAAAAAGTAGCAACCAACGCATCACTCTTCCATTCGTAATGGGTTTATTAGTTAAGTATTTGATAGCATAGTGAACCGTATACAGAATTACAGGGTATCCAGTTATATAGTGTCTGAATTTGTTAATAGCATAAATAACAGCTAAAAATTCCTTCTCTGTTACTGTGTAATTCAATTCAACAGGGGTTAAGTTTTTTCTAATGTAATATATAACATAGGGTTTCTTGTCTTCTTCTTGGCTAGGAATTTCTCCAATGGATGTATTTGATGTGTCTGATGAAATCTGGAATGGTATATCCCAGTTTGGGCCTTGTAATACTAGTGTTGTTGATACTAGCCGTTTTAAATCTGTAAAGGCAATGTCACATTTGTTAGTCCATATGAAATCACTATTTCCTGTTAAGGCATATAATGGTGCAGAAATTTGTGAAAAATTATTGATAAATATACAATAATATCCAACAAATCCCAAAAAACTACGTATCTCTCTTTGAGTGCGGGGAGTAGCTAGTAAGAGAATTACCTGTATTTTTCTGGATCTACCTGAATTCCAGCTGCTGAAATGTAATGACCCAAGATCAGGCCTTCTGTCATCATCATATGGAACTTTTTGTGACTTAAACATAGGCTGGTAGCAATACACCATTCCAGAAATTTTTCCAATGTCTGTAATGCTTGCTCGAAGTCATCTCCATGGGGTGTGAAATCATCCATGTATAATTCCAATCCTTCATTTACCAAGTCTACAAAAATAATGAGTATGGCTCTTTGGAATGTGGCAAGTGTGTTACATAATCCAAAAGGTAATACCCTATAAGCGAATGTTCCCCATGGACAGGTAAAGGTAGTCTTATCCTGGTCTTCAGGGGCAATCTGAATTTGGTTGTAGCCACTAAAGCCATCCAGGAAAGAAAAAAAATTCTTCCCTGCAAGTGTATCTAGGACCTGATCAATAAATGGAAGGGGAAATTAGTATTTTTGTGTTTCCTTATTGAGTTATCTATAGTCAATGCATATTCGCCATTTCCCATACTTTTTGGGAACCACAACTAATGGAGAAACCCATTTACTGTCAGATATAGGATAGATAAAATTCACATCTAACAGTTTTTGAAGTTCTTCTTTAACAATATATTTTAGGTGAGGATTTAATCTACGCTGAGGTTGTCGAATGGTTCTTTCATCCTTTTCAGTGTAGATGTGATGCATGCATAGCTAAGGATCAATCCCTTTCATATCTGAGTAATCCCAAGCAAAAGCCCCTTTATTTTTCCTATGGACTTGAATAATTTTTTGTTGTTGGTCATCACTCAGATTAATTTTAATGTTCAGGATCTTCCCTGGTTCAATTTCAATAGGTTTGTTATTATAAATAGTGGTTGTTCGTATTGTTTGGTCATTGATATCTCTTAGGGGATCTTCTTCAATTTCGTTGTCAAGGATTGCTTTAATCATGTGGCATTTTGAACTTGATACTGTGGTAGGATGATTGATAAAAGTATTAATGACATCGTCTTCAGTTTGGTTTTTGAATTCAAGGGAATCTACCACATTCAACGGTGACCGAATATTTTCTGTTAAGTATGTTGAAGGTTGCTTTCTAGTTTTCATAATATTCAAGTTTGGCTAAGTAGGAGGGTATAAAGCTAAATTTTTCACATCATTCCCCCTGGTTATAGTCATACTTCCTGTCCAGCAACTGATATAAGCATCAGCAGTCACTAGCCAAGGCCTTCCTAATATTAAGGGATGTCCATCTAGCTGGTTCCTAGGGTTAATAAAAAAATCCACTGGGTATTCCCAAGTGTCTACTAAAACCATCACATATTGTAATGTTCCTTCTAGTCTAATGACTGAGCGATCAACTAGTTCCAGTAAGGTAGTTGTTGGTTCTAAGGCTATGATGCCAAGAATGTTACAAGTTGTAGTTGTAAGAATATTAATGGCTGCCCCTAAGTCAAATGAAGCATTGGGAAAAGAATGGCCATTTATCTGGACTGTGACATTGGGGTTTCCGGGATCCTCATATTTTACAGGAGTCTCTTTTCCTAGCAATAAATCAGACAAAGTACCGATAACATGGACAATAGGGGTTGTTTTTGTTTCCTCACGGACTTCTTTATACACAATTCTTTAATATTTTTGGTATATATTGGAACATTTTGGATAGCCTAGAGGAGGGGAATTTTTATACAAATGTTCTTAAGTTCACCGAGAAGATCAAAGTCAGGATATTCAATTGGGCGTGGTATCAACAATCTTTCTAGGAATGGGGGGGAAGTGGCTATGATTTTTTCAGGATTTTTTTGTCTGACTGTATCTTCCCCTTGTTTTATTTGTTTATCATCGATAGTCAGAGACTTATTTGTGTGCAGTTCTTCAAGTTGCAAATATTTATCCTTATCTAGAGTGATTATGTGTCCATATCTCAACTTAAGTTCGTTACATTCTTTCAACTCATCTTGAGAGTCTAGACCCTCAATGATTTGTATTGACTGAACTGGTCTATTGTTAGGATTTGGGTTGGGTTGAGTTGGAAGTTGCGGTCATATATTAGATTGAGGATTCTGCTGCAACATGTAAGGTGCTGGTAAAGTTGGTTGAGGTAGAGGAGCTATCCCCATAGGCTGGTTCATAGATCTTTGCCAATTTGATTGCCAGTTTTGATTTTGTGAGGTGGAAGGGGACCATCGGGAGGAATAAGGGTTGTTCTACCAGAATGGTGGCAGGTAAGGGGAGTTTGGAAAATTATTATTATTTGGATTTGACTGTTTGGGCCATGGTGGCATAAAAAATTCTTGAGGTGGAAAAAAAGGTGGTTGATTTTTCCATGATGCCCCTGGATATCGTTGAGAATTATATTGCGAGGGAGGAAAGAACGAAGATGGATCGGTAGTCATACCTGTCTGACGCGCTTGCCATTGACGACATTGGTTCAACAGATATACTGGTTCCACTTCTTCTTCCGCTTCCTTGAAGACTACTTTTAATCCTGGAAGTGATGGGCAACTTTCCATGGTGTGTTCTTTAGTGCATATGGCACATGTTCATATCATATCTAGGGGGCATTCTTTATGACTATGCTTCTATCTGCAATGGGGGCAGAAAATAGCCAAGTTCTGTTCTGCTATAGCTTGCTTTTGCTTAGCTTGCATGACATCCAATTGTGTCGCCAAGGTCCCCAGGATATCAGTCTTGAAATCCTCTAACAGATTCCCGATTTTGCTTCATGTAATGCTTCCTCCTGAGGCTTTTCTATCTCTAGGGCTTGCATTGCGTCTGACTGGTTTCAACCTTGTACTACTCATGGAACACTTGATGCACAAATCTATAATATTTTTATAACTTTCTTGATAAATGTCACCTTTACCCATTATATTTAGTGTCTCTACCCATTGGTCTTTCATACCTCTGATCATTGTGGTTTTTAGAACATTATCAGGCAGATTTGTGTAAGGATATCTTTGCATATTATATTGGAAACGCTCTACATATTATTCCAGAGTCTCGCTAGGCTTAGCTACCATTTAAAAATTTTCATCTTTTAGTTCTCTAGTTTGGGAATAATCTTGGTATTTTTTAAGGAAAGATGTTTTCATTTGGTCCTAGTCATTGATGGTGCCTCCACCAAGTCCCATGAACCAATGCAGAGCTGCTCCCTTCAGAGTAGAGGGGAATATTTTCAGCTTCTGGGTGTCAGTAGTGTAGTCATAACCCCTGCATAAGACATCAAATTCGAAAAGAAATGCATTGGAATCTTCTTAAGTTAGCCCATGAAAGGTAGGAATATTTTGTAATGGGAGAGCATTCATGGGGGCATTGATAACTGTGTCAACAATAGGGTATTTCAATGTAGATGTTTGAGGTTGTTGGTTATTAGTCATTTGGTCAAAAATATGCCAATATTCTTTAGGGATCTCCGTAGCTGGATAATTATTCCTAGGATGTCTAGAAGAGGCTGGAACGGTTCTAACAACACTACCTTGATCTGGAATACTAGGTGTCCTCTGCTGAGTCACTATTTCAGGAGATCTAGGTTTTGATAATTTAATTTCAAAATTGCCTATTTCTCCTTATCCTTCACGGAGGTTGCAAGAATTTCCTTCTTGTGAAGGGCGAGTTTGTGAATTCTCAGTATCTTGAAAACTCTGCTCAATCCCTTTAGTATTACTGTGAATCTTAGTGTTAGCTACAGATGGTGATCCTGCAGCTTGAAGGAATTCATTAGAATGTCTCGCAGCAACAGTTCGGGGTCCTACTGATGACTGAGACTCAAATTTTCTTAAGATTTTGTTGATAAAAGTTGATCGTCCAAGGGTCACCGGTCCCTTAGGTTTTTCAGGTTTAGAAGGAGGAATTTTGTCTTTTTTAGGTCTTTCCCTCTTATTCATTCATGCAGAAATACAAACATTCATTCCTACCTTAAACTCTTACGCAATTTTGCTAGAAGGCAGGCAGATGAGCGAGCATTTTACTCGTTCACTACGTAGGTTCTTACCTTCCGTTTTTAATAACCAATTCTCTCTCAGCAAAAAAAACATCAATCATACATTACTCTTTCCAAAATGGCAACACGCTCCCTAGCAACAGTGCCAAAATGTTGGGTGCTAACAGCTGTCTTTAAAAGTCCTAATTGCCTCAGATTAATTATCAACCAGGGTAAGTCCTTTTATCTCAAGCATGTACACAATATGTGAAATCTATCCATACAAAGAGTAATGCTAAAGCCAATCGTTTAATATAGATGTAATCATAAATCTTGAAGCTTTAAAGAAAGTGATTCATCTACACTTTATAACCCAAAAATGTGATTCATTCTTAATTCAACTAATTCAAATGATAATCAATCGAGAGAACTGAAGCATTAACCGAGCTCTTTCAGCTAGATCTAAACTATTGAACATAAGGAAAATATTGGAAATAATTATCTATGCTTTAAATAATGAAAACCAATTCTCCTAACTAGAAACTAATTCCTTAAGGAAATAAATTGGAAATGCGTCTTCACGGAAATAAATAACAGAAATTTGAATTATCAACTGCAAGGCGGAAAAGTAGAATACACTTTCAATAAATGGAAAAGTATAACACATGAAACAATGGTGAGATTCAGCAGAGACCGGGCCCTTAGCCACCAGCGAATACTGCTTAATTACTCCAGAATATTTGAATGTACAGCAACGCGAATTATATATTAATCATCACAGTCAATTAACATCACTATCCGATCTTGTTGTTCAGAACTATGTTATGTGAATTATAATTACGAATTATGTAGAAATGAAAGATACATTGTTCATGATCCTTGAGAACTAGCTCTCCCTGTCCCTTCATGGCTAAAAGGAAAGATAAGTGTGATCCCTCAGGATCAGGAGATCCTGAGGGATCCACGACAAAATGCTATCCTTGGATAGTTCGTTTGTTCTTGCAATAATAATTACTGATTTATCTTCGATTCGACTGAATTTAACATGTCTTCTTTCCCGTGATTAAGTCCCGCTGTTTCTTCTATTAATTTCAACATAAAAGGCGACGAGAATTAGTTTGGACAGTTTAAATTGTATCAGGACCATTTTTCATTCATTCTTCATCAAAATCATGCTTTCATTATATTATTATATCATGGCACAAGATGGATATTAAGGAAGAGGAAAAAGAACAATAATCAAGAGTAAATCTATTGCAAGGCTCAACACCCATTTGCCTTGCAAGTATGATATCAATGAAGCAATTACGGGATTTTTCAGTTCTGTCCAAAAATACTCTTAAAACCCAATTTTTACTAAAATTTCTAAAAGTTGAAAAATGTAATTTATTTTCCTGAATATGCATAATAATGCCAAAATAGGTCATATTTTCATGGTATAAAGTGGAAAATGGTAGAAATTAGGTGGATTTAATAAGAAAAATTTGATCAAAAATGAGGGCCAACATCTCCCCCTTGCTTACTCTCAAGCATGTCCTCATGCTTGCCTATGTCTCCTTCACTTTCTACCTTCGAATGATGACTGCCCTACTGATGTACCTATGACTTTGGTCTCCGATGTTGAAGCTTCTTGTTGAGCTGCTTGAAAAAGGTTGTTAATGCCCTCATGTCCTTTTTCTTCTCTTATAAATATCTATTTTCACCTTTTATTTTTCATACTCAAATTTTCATCATTTACTAATGAAAGTAATGACGAGCTTTGAAATTCTTGACCTTGTACTATGGAATTCCAACAATCAACATTAACTATGACCATGTGAGGAAAACTATAGGCATAATTTATACAGGAACTCCTTGGCGATCAATAAACCTGTGTATATTCTTCCAATGCCCAAAATCACATAGAATATGAAATTATCAATATGGTTATGGTCATAACCAACGATGATTTTATTTATATGTAGGGTACCTTTATGCTTTTGAAGCTTGTAGCTCTGAAGTTCTAAATTTCAACAAAAATTTGTATTCCTTATGTACCCTTAACATTTTCTTGTGTGAATTTTGCAATGTCGCATAGTCATAGAGAAAATACCAATTAAACACGTCAAATCATCTTTCACTTGTGTAGGGGGTTTTCTTATTGCCATAAATCTAATAAAAAATAACTTGTGCCAATCCTTTTTATGACTAGGCATTCACTTCAATTTAGCCACTATTTTACCCCACACAATTTGCAAAATAGGAGTCAGAGAAACCAGAAAATATCCCAAATAGAAATTAATTTGAGAAAAATGTCCATGATGAGACTAACTAGGCTCGTTCTAAAGAAAACCCATGTTTTTGTTTTTCAAATTTCATTTTTGTTTGCTCAGAAAAAGAAAAAAAATGAAAAATAGTGGCTTCTTAAAAATAGAAATTTTGAAACTGTGTCGAAATCCTTACCTCCTTCCATTGCTAGTTAGTCGAATCTTCATTAAAAAACTTAAATACCAATTTTTCACTGTGTTTTAGCTCTAGAACTTAAATCGATTTCTAGAAAATTAACTAATGCATGCATTTAAGGCTCTGTTTTTTTTAAAATTGATTTCACAATCTTCTGCTCCTTGTAATTCGATTTTTTTTACCAACAGTCCATCTTTTTCTCTTTGCCATACACAATCCATCTCTAACAATGAAATCAATTTTTCTTTGCCTTTAAATCTTCAATTTCTGTGACTTTTAAGCTGCAACAATTTATGTGTCTTTTTGAAGGACCAATGAAGGATGCCAATATGGTGTAGGCAATGAGTTGTAGGTATTTGGGTGGATTCCCATTAAAAATTCCATCTTTGATGGAATTTTAATTAAATAGGTTTCTATATTTACAATGTGAACATGTTCCATTATAATTTGAATAACATATTTTTCGGATACCTCAACCTGACTCTGGCGCATAGCTGATCTGATTTGGACACAATCTTCTTGTGAGACCTCTAAGTTAATAAATCATGTTTAACATCATCATCCTTTATTTAAAAATCTCCTTTTGATATCTCTGAGGATACAATTCTTTGTAGTTGGAAAAATCTATTTGACTAATGGCATAGTTTAGAGTTTAAAGGTGGCAATGTCATTGTGCATATGAAAATAAGACTGTGTTTTTTTTTAATTTCACATCCATGCATGAAAGAAAACTAGCAGCGACTTTAAAACATTTCTGAGTTATTAACTCGCGAGTTCTTGTGGTTGAATAATGTTATTTTAATTAGCATTCCTCTTCAACTCCGAGGATTTACTCGTTACACAGGTGGCGAGGTCATTTAAATGGTGGCATATTTTTTCAATTTATAACTAGAGTTTAACTCCTCACTGAATGACACATCCCCCACAAATATCTCAAACTTAATATTCCTAAAATCCGTTCAACTGCTAGAAATATGGAAGTGATTTCTTACCTCTTCATTCTGCAGTTTTTCTGGAATTTATTGGTGAGCTTGGTCAAATTAGCGTAGCAAATATCTCATCTTATAATCCTCTTCATTAAAACCAATGCACCCTTCCTTATTTCTCCACGAATTATTTAGTTTGTGTTTTTTTTTGCCTATTTCTAATGCAGCTTCCTCTCTGCATACGATTTCTCTGCATCACACACCCTTCTCCTTAATTTTTCATTCTTCTTGCTCATTTTCTCCACAACTGAGGGTGTTGTATGAACGCATGTGTATTCAGCATTACTCCCTTTCTTTCTGAGCTAGACTCTGGTTATGATGGTGGAAGAACAACATAACACATCACTCTGTTTCCTTTTTAATGGTGGAAAATTGACACAGTAACATCACACAGAAGTTTGAATGCGGCATTATACAAAATTTTGAATGTGTTTGAATGCTTATCACTGTACAACATATTACCCACGTTACTTGTTGCTATATTTTTTATTCATTGCTTCATTTATTTGGTTGCATGACTTTGTTTTTCATTCATAATATCCACCTTTGTTTTATTCGTAGCCTCATGCATGTCCACCTTTATATAATAATTCTCATATCCTTTCATTCACATTCCTGCATGTTTCCCACATGTTTGCATATTGCATTTCATTATGTTTTCATTTTCACACTTTGCAATCACATATTTACATATTGAGCTCTTATGTCATACTTTAGGTTTTGTAATTTATATGCATTTTTCTTAATTTATTTTAAAATTACCATAGGATAGGTGATTTTAAAATTAAAATTTTCTCATTATGACACTAACTTTGTATGGTTTTGTAGGCAAATCAAAAAAAATCTTCATGGGAAAAATATTAAATCCTAAATCTTTGATCAAAACACTTATAGGGTAATGTAGGGATATATGGATTAATGTAAGTTAACTGAAAGGTACGGTAGGATAATGGTAAGGTAATTCTAAGATTATGATGATGTATGATGGTGGTTATGTTAAATGTAGAATTGTGATGGAATGTGGGATTATGATGAGGGTAGTACGGTAGGAATGTAATGTTTTATGTGATGATGTAGGATATAGGTAGTGTAAATGTGGGTGTTAGTAGAATGATATGATTCATATTCAAGTTTAAATAAGTTTAACAATTCTAGAAATTTTTCAAAATAAAAGGTTTTAAGAACATTTTTTGTACTTACTGTACTTTCCCTTTCGCAATATAGCTCGATGTTCATACTGATTTGATGATTATTTTTGTTGGTTCATCCAAATTTGACTCATAATTATGGTTCTTCAAAGATGCATTCAGATGGAATATAGACAATTGTAACTGCTTACTTCAACCTCTTGATATTATGTTATTTCATGTTCTTCTTAACATCTGCTACTGATTCAGGTCCCTTCTGATGATTATTGTTCAATTTCCTTCTACAATTATATTCAATGTTGTTTTAGGTCCCTTTTGCATCATATTTTCAATGATGTTTTAGGTCCCTTATGACATGTTATTCAGGTCCCTTCTGCAATACAGATGCTCAAACTATTTACATAATTTTATTATGAACTTCCCCCTTGCTTATGTTAAGGCTTTTCCTCAAGTCTTGCATTTCTGGGAGGATTATTTATGCAAAATAAAACTGAAGTAAAACAAAATAGAGAATTAATATTGGCCAAAAAATTTGGTTTTCCGATGTGAATTCGAGTTTGTATTGTGCCAATTTCCTAGATTTTCAAAACCAAAATATTTTATTATTTTTTATAATTTTTCTATTTTTTTCTTTTCTTTTCTGGATGGAGGTGGGGTATAATGGAGTTGGAAAGTATGGAATTCTTATGAATTTAAGATAGGTTGAAGTCATCATCTAAGATTAGATAGATAAATAGATATAAAATAGGTCTGGACTTCAATGTGCATGATTATGGAACATACAATATGGTAGATGAATGGTATCATGAACAATATGGCTTATGATTCTTTGAAAATGGATGTGTCTTGTCATTATAAAACTTGACTTCTTCTTCTTTTTATTAGCTTCATGTTTTTTGCCTCGATCTTAATCTTCTTGTAGGGTTGTTGGTGTTGTTGGTAAGAAACTTAAAGCAAGCTTCATGAGTTTTGAGTTTCATTAGATGAACTCAACATCCTGTGAATTTAACTTTTATTTGACTTGAACATTTGTATTCATATTTTGAAATATGAAATTTTTTAAAGAATTGACTTGGAAAAATCCTTCGTCCATGGAGTTCTCCTCTTAAATCTTCTTATGACCTGCAAAAACATAGCATTTTCCTGTAATAAAATCTTACATGATGGAGGAAGTGAGGTGTAAAGTCTCTCTTCTTCCAAGAAATATGTATAGTAATTTAAAGCAATGCTTTAAAACAAGTCCAAATATTATATAGAAATAAATTGCATTTTTTTACCCCTTTGAGGAATAATGGCGATCCGAGACCTCCTAGCAGTATTGTTTTCAAAAATATTCATGCTATGTCAAATTAGAGTGATTCCAAAGCCAAGTTGAATTGAATTCATATGGATACCTCTAGTATAAATAGGTTTTCAAAATGGTTTAAAATGATATGCCAAAAACTATAAGAATTACCATGTTTGATAGAGCTTATTGTGAATTTTTAACTAGACCAACAATCACTATTTTAAGTGTAAAATTTTCATGAAAGATCGGATCGATGTGATTCAACTTGGAGATTAAAGTAGATTCATTTTTTTATTTCCAGTAGAAACAGGTTTTTAAAATCAGTAGGTTTGATATCACAAAAGTGGTGATGAACAGACCTAGGAGGTAGAGTTTGACTATGCTAATTTTAAGACATACAATCGCTAAATGTGGAATAATTTTTTCAACTAACTTTCAAATGGGATGATTCAAGTTTTTTCTCGAACTAGAATTCAATATCTATGTCCATTAGAAAAAGGTTTTGAAAATAATACTATTTTATATTTGAAATATTCCAATGAGTAGTCAAACAATTAGTATTTTGAACATAGATTTTTCATATGATGTCGGACTGAGTTGATTAAAATTTATTTGGAAACTCGATTCCAAGGGATATCTTCCCTATGAATAGCATGTAAGAATATTTCCATTAGAACCCTGAAATCAATGTTGTACTAACTCTTTCCTTAAAAATTTTCTTGAAATCTAGTGTTTATTTTTGTCATTTTAATTTGTGATCCAAATTGAAATTTTCAAAATGGATTTTAAAACTATATTTCAAGAAATACCTTGTTTAAGAACATGATTTTAAAAATTATCCTATATGGTTCCCCAAAATAAGATTATCCTTAGTGCATTTTGTGACAAAATCCTTTCAAATGAGTATTAAACAATGATGTGAAGACTTATTTATGAGAAAAAGTGTTATTGTGAAATCATTCCACACATTTATTTATTTTATTCTATTCTATATTACTCTATTTTATAAAAATAAGTCATTCCCTCAAGTATAAGAGAATTTCCAATGTATCCATTTTGTAACAATATCGTAAGTAAACTCACGTCCAAGTTTGAAAAATATACTTTAATGAATGCTTAGACATGAAAATTTATCTGATCATAAATATTTGACGAGAAAGAACATTGAAAAATGGAGTGGTATTGTGACCAAGTTTTAAGATGATTTTTTTTTGCTTGGCTCTCCTTGGTTGTCATCTCACAAAATTCTTCGGGTGTCATTTGTTCAAATCTTGAATGCATAATGGATATTGTGATATACATGCTAGAAAATCTTCAATTTCAAGTTCTAATGTTTGATCATCATCACATATGATCCATGACTCATTCATCTCCTTGCTAGAAGAAGATTCTAAGTTTTCCTCTTGTGGATCCTCTTCATGGACACTTTGTTCCTCTTCCAACTTATGAATTGAAGATTCATCCGTAGTGATCACTCTAAATTGTGGAGAAGGATTTAAGAAGATCCTTGTCGTGACATGCCCTCTAAATGGCTTCTTTGACATCATGACTTTTTAGATATTGTTGGGAAAATGGATTTTTATTGTTTTTTTGTTTATATTTTGATGGGGGTTTTGTTTAATGAATCTACTCTTCTAATCTCTATCCTAGGCATAAGAAAACTGAACTAAAAGAAATACTAGGTTTTTGTCATTTTTTTTAATATTTTTTCTGATCAATCTTCCTAATTGACTATGTTGAAGTATGCTTCCCAGGAAGCAACGCCAAAATGTTGGGTCAATTTATTTGGTAAATTAACAAGAGCATTTAATTATCAATCTAGGTTTGTAGAACTTAGAAGCATCTCCAAAATATATGGATTTCAACCATATTCAAGTTTAGAAGATGAATTATTAAAAAGGAAATGCATATTACAAATATAAATATAATTTAAATAATTTATAAATTAAAATGTGTAATTAGAAATCAAACTACTTAAATAAACAATAGATTAAGATACATGATGTAATAATTGAAGAGGCTCTTCATTGAAAGAGGTCCTCGTTGTCCTTCATCATATATTTCATTTATCATCAATGCTATTATGAAAATAGGAATTCAGAAAAGCAGGAAAGATGAATCTTAGATTTGATCTCTTAATCAGATAGAAGAAGTATTTACTTAAATATTGGTTTGTCTCTTCATATGCAGAATATAAACAATATTAAGATCCATCAGCAATCAAAGCATGTAAAGGCATGTGAAGATGAATTCTAACTGAAAATATTGATTAGATAGATAGAGTGCTTAGCTTTAAAACTTGTTTGTGCTTTCATATATAGGTTAAGAATAATCATTAGATTCATCAATACTTGAAAATAACCAGCATAAACAAATTAAACATAAGCAAACTAATTGAGAAATTGTAGCTATGAAATAAACTAAGAAGTGTACGTAGCTCGGCATGGGCGCCCTCCACCCTTGCCTTACACACTAAAGGTAAGTTCAACTACTTAAGACTTCAATCAATCAACCTGAATGTAACAACATCAAAATATGATACAACATATCTTCAATTATGTCTCCAAGTCTTAGAAATAATAATAATAAGTCATACAAGTTCCATATTCTACATGTTTCAATGGTTCACAAACTTGGTATAAATAGAGAAATAATAAACAAACTATGCTATTATGTATGTAACAACCTTATCTTATCCTAATCCAATCCATCTAGGTCAAAATCGTCGAATTAATTACACGAAATATGGAAAAATCCCAAAATATACTATTTCTTCCCTATTTTCTAGGGATTCCTGAAAAACAAGTCATGTTTGACCAGTATTGACCAGACCTATTTTTAGCTCGGTTTGACCGAACGAATAGGTGTTATTCCATTATTAGTTCACAATATTTCTAAATATGTTCTCATCTCGTGCCCAGGTGTCCTGCAAGTATGAAATCAATGAAGCCATTACGGGAATTTTCAGTTCTGTCCAAAAATACTCTTAAAACCCAATTTTTACTAAAATTTCTAAAAATTGAAAACATAATTGATTTGTGTGAATATGCATAACAAGGTCAAAATAGGTCATATGTGGATAGTATAAAGTGGAAAATGATGGAAATTAGGTGTATTTAATAAGCAAAATCTGATAAAAAATGAGGGCCAACAAAACCCTTGGGTGAAATGGTGTAGGAAACATTCATATCTAGTGATGCTAAAAAAAATTTGTGAGTTGGGTTTTTTTCTAAGAATCAAAGTGAATTATGTGGATTTATTCTCAACAATCACTTAACAATAATTATTTAGTGGAAGGAATGAGAGAACGAAGAACTTGATACGAGGGATGTATCTCATATACCCAGTATACATGCTCTCAAGGTTTATCATCGAATAATGATCTTTTTTAGAATGAAAAACACAAACGGGGCAATTAGTTCTCCCTCAATGTCTAATAAAGATATGCTATTACCAAGAATGATATTTCATGGTAAAATATGAACCATTATATTTGGATATGGCATTCCCAAGAATGATATTTTATGGTAAAATATAAACCACTATATTTGGTGTTTAAGGGAATATACCTTATCACTAATTTGTTGAGGTGAGGGCCTTCAGTTGTAGTGATAACAAATAAGTGCACTAGTGAGAATAACGTTGATGAGTATGTGGCTTGATATTATGCGTGAATGCTATAGAAGATAGATATGAAGATACCGAGATGAGACATTACAAACCACAATTTACACAGAATTGTATTCACCATGAACCATGTATCATAGACCATGGGAAATTTTTTTTCCTCTATAGCAGAGATGGATATTGCAGATAGATGTATGGAACCTACAATTTTCAAGTTGCACCAGTTTTTTGGAAAAAATGAAGTACACACATATGAGATGTAGCATAGGGGTTGAAAATGTAGGAATGGTTATCTACAATGAAGACAATAGTCTATAATATGAACAACCCAAATTAGATGAATGCCTAAGATAGAGGAAAAAACTTTGAATGATTTTGTGTGAAGATGAGAGAAATAGTAGATGGATTTATGTCATTCATGAAGATAAATAGAACCTACCATGTTTTTAAAATGATACACTTATATGAATAAATTCTATGAATTGAATCACACTTTAAGTTCTAAGTCTAGACAAGGTAATAGAATACCCACAATGTCATATGCAAGATTCTTTCAAGAAGTAATATGGGGACAATAGATTTTTATATTGTAAGTCAATTTTATGGAAATATTAAAGAAATGAATCCAATTCATCTACCAATAAAACTTTCTCCTTGAGGGAATTGTCATAGGGAAGGATTACTTATACCCATTATTCAAAAGGTGCAATTTTAGTTAAGATGGAATTCCAATACCATGAAACATTCCATTTATGCACAAAACTAAGTAGCCAACAATATTTTTCTAGTGAAATTATGAGAATACTTCCATCCAATGCTCATATTAATGCTAATTACTTGCTTCTATTAGATTCTAGAGTTTGTGTAATTTACATTTGGAGAATTGAAACTAATCACACATGGGATGATATGATTGAACTCAATCTAACAAATTTTTGAATTGGTGAGGGTAACACTAATAATGATAATTTTTTGGTGGTATGATTGACAATTTTGTCTTTAGAGGAAAATATAAAGGCCACACAAGATGAATATTTGAGGAAACAAATAATAGGTTGATGGTTGTGATGGATTTTGAGCATCTAAATATGCTTAAAACTTAATAAAAAGGGGCTTCCTAAAAGGATAAGATCTCTATTTTTTTTGGAGTGATATGAAAACAAAGACTTCAATTCCACCACACCCCCCTCCCAACATAGATTTTCTTTGAAGATAATTGTTTACCACCAAAAAGGACATTAAATTGACCAGTGGTATGATTCCACCATACCCAACCACCCCCCCCCCCCACCCACCCCCACTCTGCCACACACACATAGATGTTTTTTGAAGTAGCTTCTAGAGCACGAAAAAGGATGTCAAATTCACAATTGGTATGGTGCTTTAGATCTAGAAGAATTGTTTTTGGTAAACATTAAAAAAAATGGTTTTAGATCAAAAATACATAACTCAAACAACTATCAAGTCAACTCCAAATCCACCCACATAATAGGACACTATGGATAGTTTTGTAGGTAACACATGATCCAACAAGTGTTTTGAACTCCCTCATATATAAATAGATGAATAAGGCTTCCAATAAAGGAAACATTTTCTAACAAAGTAGAAACAATTGTTACTTCCTATTTGCATTTACAAACAAAATATATACTTCTATTTAAATATATCAATAGAATTAAAATTGATAACAATGAGATACTAAATAATGGAATTGATCAAAATTTGAAAGGATCCCTAAATAGTGCATTAATAAACATCATAACTTCAAGTCAAGCAAAGATTCCAACATTGTATCATGAGGTTTCCCTGGATTGCGAGAATAAATCCAAGTAAATTCATTTTTCCATTGAAATGGGTCAGTCAAATGAACTACCCATTCTATCCATGTTATAAATTTCTTCATTTATAACTACCAATGTAGTGATAGCAAGGAAGAAATGAAGCAAGTTGTTCCAAATGACTTACACTCGAAAAATTATTATCCTTTTAAATGGTTTTTGAATGATAAAAAGAACATTGGTACTCTAAATTTTATTATTAGTGGTTTTGACTCATTGAATTCCTAATATCAAAACTTATTTTGATTGCTATAAAAGTTGATGGGTCTGAAGTGTTTGAACATATAATAATTTAAGAATTTTTGAAGTTGCTAAGGGTGGATATGAAAAAACACTTTGGAAGGTTCATGCTCAATTTCAAACATGTGTATATGCTCAGTGATTTTATTTTATGGGACATTCATTAGGAGGTCGCTATGTGTTACTATATTTTATGCTTCTAGTAAGAGGAGTGGTGCCATTTTTTCACTCACCTCTAGTTATAAATCTAGATCTAGAGGGGATTATCAACTTAAAAATATAGGCTTATCCATCACTATATACAACTTATCTTAGCTTGAAATAATAGAGAAGGATGTTTTTCTATTTCTAATTTTGTAGAGATTCTCGAGCTTGTATTGTCAACAACTATTATGGACCATTTTTGGTGCAAGATGTAATGAGATTAGATCTTGATATGAAATATTTATAGAAAGAAAATAGATCTATGTAAGAATATAGGTAAAAAAATACATTTAAAGTGTCTTTTTTTTCCATCATACTTATTATTAATTATTTTGTTAGTAATTTGATTGAAATTCAAGGTTTATGATCAATATTCAACCAAATACACTTTCATATTCTCTAGGTATAACTCCAACATTTGAATGTTATAAAGGGAAGAATTCAATATTCAAAAAGAGGGGGTTAAAGATTTTGTAGCTTCCAGAAGCTATGTTTTTTTGGAAACACAAAGGAGGATCTCTATAATATAATCAAATTAAAGGAATAGTCCCTAGATTCATGACTAATTCTTTATAAAACGTGGGTATCTTTTTCATTTTGTCTGTAATAATTTTTCTTCTTCAATGTATTTTTTGCAAAGTGATTATGATTTATAGCCTTGATGAGTCTTCCAATGTTTAGAGTATATTTTATCTCACTAAAAATATACATGCTAAGATCAATTTTGTAATTAAATTTTATATTAAAGTGCTATGTTCCTTGAAATAAGTGAAACCTTTGTTTGTGACATTCATTATATTTTTTGAATTCATTTATTAAATGTCAAGCAAACTATTTCTACATATAAATTTCTTTATTCTATAATTAATTTACTTTCCATACAAAATTTTTGAAACAAACTTTGGTGGTTACTAGGACGAAAAGAAAGAAACACATAGAAATCATTATAGATTATGAAAAATACAACCACTAAATATTGAAACCTAAAAAACCTCCAAAAAGTTGGAATAACTATTATGGAGAGAAGGACGGTTTATATTAATCTAAATTTTGTGTCATTTTCACTCTTCCCTTGTTAGGCATGTGGTTGTATGTCAGTTGGAAGTCTTGGAAGTATTAGCTGTTATCATCACACCTTTTTATCTCACTAGAATTATATATCTTAAGGTCAATTTTGTAATTAAATATTCTAATTAAATTGTATATTAAAGTATTATTTTTCTTGAAATAAATATAACTTCTGTTTGTGAAATTCATTATATTTTTTGAATTCATTTGTTAAATGTCAAGCAAACAATTTATAGAAATAAGTGTCTTTATTCTATAATTAATTTACTTTCAATACAAAAGTTTGGAATTTTTTTTTGGTGAAACAATCAGATAGAGCTCACTACACCTTAAGAAAAATACAACCACTAAATAATAAAACCTAAACAACCTCCAAAAATTTTGAATAACTGTTATGGAGAATGTAGCATTGATTTTCCACAACTTTGCGGAAGCTCTACATTTTGTGTCGTTCCTAAACATGAGGTGGAATATGTTTGGAAAAGTGATGTCAAAATTTGGGTACTATTTTTGTAAGTGATAAGTAAATGGAAGCATGATAAAAATGCATTGGCAAGGGTTACAAACACCTTATCTCACACATGGGGTAGATCGACATACCAATTTATGGTAGCGATGGTGAGGGTGCATTAGAATACGTGTAGATGAATGAAATCCTCCATTATGGAATTGGAGGAAAAACACATGTGAAAATATCATATGTGGTTAGTGGGATCCTCTCTAGAGTTCCCTTTAAAGTTGGGGATATTGAACATGAGCTTAGTTCAGATGAGGTATATTTAAACTATCCATATAGGGAAGCAATAGTTGATGGATATTAATTCCTTTTCTTGTTCAAACATTACCTCTAAGTGGGTGAACTTGAGTATTACTAATATTACTACCAATATTTCTTAGCCTAAATAATAACTACACTTCAAAAAAATATTGGTTCTATGTTTCGATGGACTTCAAAAAAAATTTCTTACTTGTGGGATTTTATGTGTGTAATTAGAGCATTGAGTGAAATCCAAGGTAAAGATATGGTTTCTGCCAACTTCCACCACTTATAGGGTTTATTAATCCTAATAAAGGAAACTATGGTACCCTCCTTCCAATGAGGGCTTTCCAATGGGGGTGTGAAAATATTAACTTCTAGCTATTAGTCATGGACACACACTCCCAAATAAGAAATGTGATATTCAAAGGGATTTACTAGTATCATTGGCTTAGGCCTGATAGGTTTATGCTTGACACTAACTTTCTACCGATGGATTATGGAGGAGTTCAAGAACCCCGAAGAGGGAAAGCACTAATACAGTTGAAATTGGGTTCCTCGTACTAACATAAAGTGAAAAAATGTTATAGTAGATGATGCCTAATTTCAAGTAAAAATATAAATTTGTGGCTAAAATGCATTATGAAAATATACATAAAATTGGAGGGAAATATTCCTAACTAGGAGAATAAATTGGCTCAATATTGGCAAAAAAGAATCAATCATAATAAAATTCATAAGGAAATCATGTCCATGCTCAAAAAAAATAATGATTGAAGCATGGTCACCAACCATACAATATGGATCAATGACTTTAAATTCTAGTACATGGCCATGCAAAATACACATTGGATTCATGAAACAATTTAAAATATCTTAATCACTAGAAAATACGATGTGGAACTATGTAACATTATCTATTAGTAGGAATATGGAAACTTAGAAAAGTGGTGCCCTAGGGTAGTTCTGAAAGTAAATTACATGGTATAAAGTCTAGTTCAACTTGTTGGTAGTGCCATATAAGAATGATATCTCTCTATAAATCCAAGTTCTTAAACTTAACTTCAATGGGATGAATATACAATGTGAAAGTATATAAGTAGATGTCGAATATGGTAGAGTGTTTAGTTACTTATTAGTGAGATATAACATGAAAAATTTCAACAATGCCCACTAATGAGGAGGACCAACCATGAGCTAGGTAGCACAACCCATAACTTGTGAACACATTTTCTTACAATGAACAATAGTGGATTGAACCAATCAAGATTCAGTGAGGTAAGTCCACTATTGATCAAGAGGGAGACTTCCAATGAGGACTACAAGATTATCTTCAAGGTGTTTGTATTTCCTAGATCAAGATACTCCGAAATGGGATGAAGTCGGAAAGAGAAGTTTCATCAAAGGATGAACTTAATGTATGCATCATCAATCGAAACAAAACATATTGAAAGAGTATGTGAATGATTAAAGTCACCAAGAATAATTGACATAGGGATGGTCAACATAAAATGTCAATAAGGACTATATATCACTAATTGAGGTTTAAAATTCCCTTCAACATGTATTGACATGACACAAACACGACATGTAAAAATTGACTAATGAGCAATGCATAATATAAATAAATAATGAAAGATACATTATTGTATAGTCCATTGTGACTAGAAGAGTATCCAGATTCATGATTAAAATTACATATATGTATGCTACAATGCCTAGGAAAAATAAAACCCAATTTTTAGGTATTAATGAAAATAGGTGAAACATTAAACAATAATGTGACTCACACTGCCACTTTTACTAATAGTGTGATCAAACCAATTCCCCTTCCCTTTCTTTTTTGTTTTTTGGTATCACCTTAATGGTTTAGAAAAAAAGAAGAGAATAAAAGTAAGATTTATACTGTACTTTTTGTTTAGTTTATGAACCTCAAAAATATAAAGGATACTTGTTTGGGTGTATTCTTTGTAACTTAATGAGCTCAAAGAATAGATAATCGTATGCCTTGTATGAGTTTTTAATGATCCTAAAAAAGATAAAAAGTATGCTTATAACCCTTCACTTATTAATGAGCATGAGAAGAATAAAAATAGAGTTCATCTTGAAGAAATAAATTATATAAAGGGTAACAACTTATTTTAGGCTAAGATAACCACCCCAAGTAAATATAAGTAGAAAGGTAAGCAAGAAAACCCACTCATTAGAACAACATCTCTAGGAAGGGTATGAATACCAAGTGAAGGATAAGAATAGAGCCAGGTTAACTATGATTGTAATGGCCAAAAGTTATGTTGAGGAATATTAACATAAATAAGTAGAAAAGGAAATTCATATCAACAATAATAAGTTAAAAGTTTCTGGAATGATCTTAGGTTATAGCTAGAACATGATGAATACGAGAAAATGATGCTTAGTTTTAGAGTCATGGTGGGTCAAATGGAGGGATTCCAAGTTGATAAAATATTTGAATATGGACATAGATACAAAAAATGGGTGCTATAATAGATCATCCTTATGAAGAAAATAAATACCAGATAAATAATTGCATTCTTAATGTCACAACCTAAATGGGTTGTTTCTAAGGCTTAAATAAAATGTAAAATATTCTCAATAATGCACTTTAAATTCAAAAGAGAGACATAACCTTATATGATAGGTTCATGAAAAACACATCTAGTGTCCATAGTTCAATAATATATGAAAACCATGACCAACATGCTCGATAAAAACTCAAACAAAAGTCAATTAATCATAAGAATATCATAGGCATATGATCCTAGTTTCATGTTGAACCAAATTCCATAAAATTCATGAGAAAACCAATGCAATTTTATTGAGGTCAAATATATAAGAAAGAAGGCCAAATTAGTACTCATTTTCACATTTGTTTGTTTAGAAAAAAACTAGTGGACAAACCACACCCTAACCCTAAAAAATTGGATCTTGATTCCAAATCATACTTTTCATCAATAAAAATTCTTCTTCTACCAAGTATTTCCATCATGCTTCTTTACTTTTTCATGGTTTTAGTTTTACATTTCACTAACATATAACACTTGAATAATCCCATTTATAGGTCAAATATGTTCTTTCTCCCTACCATGGTCCCTCGAAGTGATCATGATATAGTGGACCACTTTTATGGCTAAATATTGGGGATAAAAACTACTTTATGGAGAAACCCTTGGGTGAAATGGTGTAGGAAACATTCATATCTAGTGATGCTAAAAAAAAATTGTGAGTTCGGTTTTTTTCCTAAGAATCATGGAGAATTATGTGGATTTATTTTCAACAATCACTTAACAATAATGATTTAGTATAAGGAATGAGAGAACCAAGAACATGATAATAGGAATGTTTCTCATCTACCCAGAATACATGCTCTCAGGATCTATCATCTAATACCAAAATTTTTTAGAACAAAAAACACAAAGGGGGAAATTGGTTCTCCCTAAGTGTCTAATAGAGATATGGTATTACCAAGAATGATATTTCATGATAAAATATTAACCACTATATTTGGATATGGCATTGCCAAGAATGATGTTTCATGGTTAAATATGAACCAATATAGTTGGAGTTGAAGGGAATATACCTTATCACTAATTTGTTGAGGTGAGGGCCTTCAGTAATAGTGGTACAACAAAGTGCACTAGTGAAAATAGCGTTGATGAGTATCTGGCTTGATATTATGGGTACATTGGTATAGAAAGTAGATAGGAATATATAGAGATGAAACATTACAAGCCACAATTTACAAAGAATTTTATTCACCATGAACCATGTATCATAGAGCATGGGAAAATATTTTTCCTCTAGAAGAGAGATGGATATTGCAGTGAGAGGTATGGAACATACAATTTTCAAGTTGCCCTAGTTTGTTGGAAAACATGAAGTACCAACATAAGAGATGTAGCATAGGGGTTGAAAATGTAGGAATGGTTCTCTACAATAAAGACAAGGGTCTCTAATATGAACAACATAAATTAGATGAATTCATAAGATATAGGAAAAAAATTTCAAGGATTTTGTGTGAAGATGAGAGAAATAGTAGATGGATTTATGTCACCCATGAAGATAAATATAACTTACCATGTTTTTAAAATGATACACTTATATGAATAAATTATAAGAATTGAATCACACTTGAAGTTATAAGTCCACACAAGGTAGTAGAATACCCACAATGTCGTATACTAGATTCTTTCAAGAAGTAATATGGGGACAATAGATGTTTATCTTATAAGTCAATATGATGGAAATATTAAAGAAATGAATCCAATTCATCTACCACTAAAACTTGTTCCTTGAGGGACTTGTCATAGGGAAGGAGTACTTATACCCATTGTTCAAGAAGGTGAAATTTTAGTCGAGATGGAATTCCAATACCATGAAACATTCCAGTTATGCACAAAGCTAAGTAGCCAACAACATTTTTCTCCTGAAATTATGATAATACTTCCATCCAATCCTCATAAATTCTAATTACTTGTTTCTATTAGATTCTAGAGTTTACATAATTTACATTTGGAGAATGGAAACTAATCATACATGGGGTAACATGATCGAACTTAATCCAACAAATTTTTGAATTGGAGAGGGTAGTACTAATAATGATAATGTTTTGGTGGTATGACTGACAATTTTGTCTTTAGAGGAAAATATAAAGGCCACACAAGATGAATATTTGAGGAAACAAATAATGAATTGATGGTTGTGATGGATTGTGAGCATCTAAATATGCTTAAAATTTAATAAAAAGGGGCTTCGTAATAGGATAAAACATCTGTTTTTTATTGGAGTGACATGAAAACAAGGACTTCAATTCCACCACACATCGCCTCCCCTCCTCCCTCCCTCCCAACATAGATTTTCTTTGAAGAAAATTGTTTACCACCAGAAAGGACATTAAATTGACCAGTGGTATGATTCAACCATACCCCACCCCCCCTCTGCCACACACACATAGATGTTTTTTGAAGTAACTTCTTGACCATGGAAAAGGATGTTAAATTCACAAGTGGTATGGTGCTTTAGCTCTAGAAGAATTGTTTTTGGTAAAAATTAAAAAAAAAAAATGATTTTAGATCAAAAAGCCATAACTCAAACAACTACCAAGTCAACTCCAAATCCACCCACATAATAGGACACTATGGATAGTGTTGTAAGTAACACATGATCCAACAAGTGTTTCAAACTCCCTCATATATAAATAGATGAATAAGGCTTCCAATAAAGGCAACATTTTCTTACAAAGTAGAAACTATTGTTACTTCCTATTGGTATTTAAAAAAAAAATGTATACTTCTATTTAAATATATCAATATATCAATAGAATTACAATTGATAACAACGGGAGACTAAATAATGGAATTGATCAAAATTTGAAAGGATCCCCACATAGTGCATTACTAAAGATCATAACTTTAAGTCAAGCAAAGATTCCAACATTGTATCATGAGGTTTCTCTGGGTTGTGAAAATAAATCCAAGTAAATTCATTTTTTCATTGAAATGGATGAGTAAAATGAACTACCTATTCTATCCATGTTATACATTTGTTCATTTATAACTACCAATGTAGTGATAGGGATGAAGAAACGAAGCAAGTTGTTCCAAATTACTTAGAATCAATAATTTTTTATCCTTTTAAATGGTTTCTAAATGATAAAAAGAACATTTTTACTCTAAATTTTATTATTAGTGGTTTTGACTCATTGAATTCCTAATAAGAAAACTTATTTTGATTCCTATCAAAATTGATGGGTCTAAAGTCTTTGAATCTAAGGGTATATATGAAAAAAAACTTTGCAAGGTTCATGCTTAATTACAAACATGTGTATATGCTCAGTGCTTCTATTTTATGGGGCATTCATTAGGAGGTTGTTATGCATTACTAGATTTGATGATTCTAGTAAGAGGAGTGGTGCCATTTTTTCACTCTCCTCTAGTTATAAATCTAGATCACTAGAGGGGATTATCAACTTAAAAATATAGGCTTATCCACCACTATATACAACATATCTTAGCTTGACATAATAGAGAAGGATGTTTTTTGTTTCTGATTTTGTAGAGATTCTAGGGCTTGTATTGTCAACAACTATTATGGACCATTTTTGGTGCAAGATGTAATGACATTAGATCTTGATATGAAATATTTATAGAAATAAAATAGATAGATGTAAGAATATAGGTAAAAATACATTTAAAGTGTCAATTTTTTTCCATCATACTTATTATTAATTATTTTTTTAGTAGTTTGATTGAAATTCAAGATTTGACATCAATATTCAACCAAATACACTTTCATATTCTCTAGGTATTACTCCAACATTTGAATATTATAAAGGGCGGACTTCAATCTTCAAAATGAGGGGTTTAAATATTTTGTAGCTTTGAGAAGCTATGATTTTTTGGAAACAGAAAGGATGATCTCTATAATATTATCAAATTAAAGGAATAGTCCCTAGATTCGTGACTCATTCCTTATAAAAATTGGGTCTCTTTTTCATTTCGTTGTACTAAGTTTTCTTCTTCCATGCTTTTTTTGCAAAGTGATTATGATTTATAGCCCTGATGAGTCTTCTATTGTCTTGATTATATTTTATCTCACTGAAAATATATATGCTAAGGTCAGTTTTGCAATTAAATTGTTTATTAAAGTGCTATGTTCCTTAAAATAAGACAACATCTGTTTGTGACATTCATTATATTTTTTAAATTCATCTGTTAAATGTCAAGCAAACTATTTCTACGTATAGATCTCTTTATTCTATAATTAATTTACTTTCCATAGAAATTTTTTGAAACAAAATTTAGTGATTACTAGGACCAAAAGAAACAAACACACATAAATCACTATAGCTTATGAAAAATACAACCACTAAATATTGAAACCTAAAAAACCTTCAAAAAGTTATAATAACTGTTATGGAGATAAGGGCACTTTATATTAATCTAAATTTTGTGTCATTTGCAATCTTCCCTTGTTAGTCATGTGTTCACATTTCTATAGGAAGTCTTAGCTGTTATCATCACACATTTTTAGAAGTTTTTCTTAGATAGGTATGTAATGTTTTTATTTATTTATTTTAATTTTTTTTGGATTAATTTTTGTATTCATTATTTTTTTTATGCATTTATTATATATTATGAAGTTTAGTTTTGGAATACATTTAATATGATAATGATAAAATGAAATTATATAACTAAATAAAATATGGCTAAATAAATAAAGTTTTCAAGATTTATGTAGGTTGCATGGAACTTCTACTATTTTTTACTTCTTGAAGCTTTGCTTAAATTTGATAAATCAGTTTATACTTTTCACAATTTTTGTTCATTGTATATATAATATGTTCAATAATAGTTTAAAAAACCTACTGAATGAGATATGACTAGGTTGATTTCTCTACATCATTAAAGGGTTACATATTTCAATATATCATTCAAAATTAAACCCTAAAAAGTTTTAAGCTTTATTTGAGAGGTTGTAATCATAAATTTCACTGTGTGAAAGATTTTTTAAAATATTACATACATTGTGTTGTTAGATTGCTTATAATTCTTATTATCATTTTTTTAAGTCATGGTTTTCTAAAATTAGTTTGTCCAATTATTTTTATATTTAATTTTGTTATATTTTTTTCCATATTAAATTATTGGATCAATAATAATTCATAAAAAAAACTAAATTTAACCAATTTTTTTTTATTTGTCTTTATATTAACCTTATCAAAATCAATAATAATTAATTAAAAACTAAAAAAACTTGACATAGAGATCCTCTATCTAAATATGTAAAGGCCAAGAAATGCAAAAATTCAATAGCATTCATTTGAGTTGTGCAAAAGTGTCATTGCCTCAACTTTTTCTAGTAATTATTTAATTTTTCAATGTCGTGGACCCTTAAACTACCCATAATCCCACCATATCAATCTATTGCAACATATACCCAAATGGACCAGCTATTTGGCTTCTATCATAAATAAAGAATTTGAATAACAATAAGAATTTTTAAATTACAATTGGAATGAATTAGCTGAAATTTGATGTCTAAATATTCAATAATTTACTACAAATAATAACAGAAAAGCCAATAAATATTTCTCTTCACTAGAGCTGTAACATAATACTCAACAAACAAATATTTGTTTCTCCTCATAATAAACTCTATTGTTCCTCCTCATGCAAAGATGCTCAATAAATATCTATTTCTCCTCCCAATACACTCAATAATAACTTAAATTTTGCAATAAACGTCACTGGTATTGGTTTCCTTAAAATTAGGAAAACAGATTTACAAATTCAAATGAGGTTGTTGAAGGTTGCATAAATTGGACAATACACCCATAACTCTTTTTGTAATATTTCATATTAAGATAGTGTTTTACCCTTAGGAAAACAGATTTACAGAGACAAACGAGGTTCTTGAAGGTTGCATAAATTGGACAATAGACCCATGACTCTTTTTGTAGTCTTTCATATTCAGATAGTGTTTTACCCCATTATGTGCACAGTTTCTCGATTATAATTGAAACAAAAACGTGGTGAGTGAATGGCAGGGGCTTCAACTTTATGTTGTTACAATTAAAACGGTAGTTAATATGACGATAATAAAAAATAAAGGTTTACAACAATGATACGATAGGTCGATTAATTTATCATTAGCAAGCGTCCATATATAAACCATAGTTTCCGATCAAATCCAAACAATAAATCGCTCCTTGCTTTGACCAGAATATAAATTTTAATTAGGAGTTTTCATCAATTTGAAGATGAGATTTTTATTTTATTGAACCAGAAAAAATTGGCGAAAATGGAGATAGAAAGGGAAAATCCCCAAAGAGTGTTATTAATTGGAAATGGAAACAGAAAGGGAAGAAGAAGATTGGGAGGAGATGTCATCATGGTGGTGTGAATTTCCCATCGATCCAAAGGAGAAGACATTGGCATGGTTGCCTAGCGAAAAGTTATTTAGATATTGTTGCGTCTCTAAAGAATGGGATGCCCTTCTTTCATCCGCAATGTTTATAAGTAATGTTTGGGTTGTGGCACCTCTCAACCAGAAATCATGGCTTGTTTTGTTCCATGAGATGAAATCTTCTTTGAATTGTATGGATTACTACTTTGATGGATCTATTCCAAAGCATCCGCGACCATAGGAAATTGGCGCTCAAAGATAAACTCAAGAAGATCAAGATCGAAAAGGGCAACACCATTCCAAAATATCTAACAAATTTTGTCCAATGTCGGGATGAACTGGGGAGCGTTGGAATAACAGTTTCTGATGATGATTTGGTCAGCTTGGCTCTCTTAGGACTTCCCAAGAGTTGACACAGTTATCAAGACTCTGTCAATGGAAGTGAAAAATTTCCAGATTGGGAACGACTGTGGTCGGATTTGGTGCAGGAGGAGTTCAAGCAGAACACCAGAGATGGATCTTCATCTAAGAATGAGGATGAAGTGGATTTTTCTTTGACTTCCAAGGCGAGGAAAGAGAAAGGGAATAAATTCCATTCTAAATCTGAGTCTAAGAATGGAAAGAAGCAGGACATGTACAAGGTGAAGTGTTTTCACTGTCACGAGTATGAGAATTTTGCTATTAACTTTCGAAAAAAGAAGAAGAAAAATAAGGCTAGAGGATTTACAGCTGGTGAGGCCCTTACCTCATAATTTGAGGTTGAATTCTCATTGATCGCATGCATGGTGTCTAGTGCATTGGGATTTGTGTGGTATTTGGATAGTGGTGCTTCATTTCACATGACGGGAGGCAAGGAACTTTTCAGCGACTTGGAGGAGAATGATCTCTAGATGCATATTGAAATGGGCGACGAAAAAAAGTATAGTGCTACCGATATTGGTGCCATTACCTTTCATAGGAAGTCTGGTAAACCCTTTCAATTAAAATATCTAATGCATATACCAGGTCTGAAGAAAAAATTGGTCTCAGTTGTAATGTTGGAGGATAGAGACTATGATGTTGTTTTTAGTGATGGAAAATCTTTCCTGTGACATAAAATAGTGGGACAAGCCTAGAAGATATGGATTCGAGTTAAGAATCTCTACAAGCTGGAGGTAGATGGGTACACGACAATGATGGGCAAGGAAGATCAAGTGGTGAGCTGAGATGAGGGCGAATTATCACACAGGAGATTGGGCCATCTTCACCATGGAGCCTTGAAAGTCATGCAAAAAATTTCTACTGGTCTTCCCAGGGGTACACTTGCGCATTAAAACACATGCAAGGTACGTACTATGGGAAAATATGTAAAGGCCACCTTTCATGAGAAGGAGAACTAAGCTTCGGGGATCCTTGAGAGAATTCACACACACGTGTGTGGTCCTTTCTCGGTTGCTTCAATAGCAAAACATAAGTACTATGTAATATTTATTGATGAATTTTCTTGTAAGTGCCGAATATTCTTCAAGCAGAAGAAAGATAAAACATTATTTAAGTTTTGTGAGTTTAAGGAACTAGTGGAGAAAGACTCAGGGAAGCCAGTGAAGGCTCGTAGTAGCGATAATGGTGGAGAATACATCTCTAATGAATTCAAGAAATTCTGTAGCAAATAAGGAATTCGAAGAGAAATCATAGCGCCTCATAACCCACAACATAGTGGGGTTGTGGAGAGGAAGAACATAACTATTGTGGGTGCAACACGAGAAATGTTGCATGATGAAGGCCTACCGATGCGTCTGTGGGCGGAAGCATGTAATAAAATAATACATGTGCAAAACCATTTTCCTCATAGAGTACCTGGCATGAGTACACCTCAAGAGGCTTTCAGTGGTAAGAAGCCTAATGTTTCACACTTTAAGAAATAAGACTCATCTGTTTATGTGCATGTGACCAAGGATGCTAGAAAGAAGCTGGAACCAGTAACTAAGGTTGGGATTTTTGTGGGGTACATTGAAACACCTCATAATTATCGTGTGTATTTTCCAAACATCAGAATGACTATTCTATAATGGTATATAAAGTTTGATGAAGAGAAAGACATGTAATTATCCCTTGAGAGGGAGCTCGACTTGTATGCAGAGGAGGAACTATTAGTTCCCAAGGATGAATCTCAAGATGTGGATCAGCCACATGAGGAGGTTCGTGGAGTGGAGGAAAACATTCATGTAGAGTGATCCATCAGAAATGGTAGAAGGTGCACCATAGAATTTGATAGATTGAGACTTGATGCTATAGAGAATGTAGGAGCCCCTACTTCATAGCGCAGATAGGGACAATATCTTGGCTGATTTATTGGATACATGGCTCCTATGAGCAAATGTACTGTTACTGAACAAAATTCCTTTTAGGAAGCAGTGCAGCAACCAATTTGGGTTGATGCAATGGTGGAGGAGTATGACTCCATTGTCAAGAACGGTGCATGGGAGATAGATCCAAGATCGGTCGAGAAATTAGTGGTTGGATTGAGATGGATCTACAAGGTAAAGCAAGTTGCTGATGATATTGTGGAGAAATATAAGGCCAGATTTCTGGTCTGAGGATTCTCACAGATCGAGGGGATAGATTATGATGAGACTTTTGCACCTGTTCCAAGGTACTCTTCCATAAGATCCATCCTTGCACTCTCAATGCAGATGGGTTGGCGTGTCCATCCGATGGATGTGAAAATTTTGTTTCTAAATGGGATCATTGAGGAAGAGGTGTACATAGAGAAAACTAAAGGTTTCAAAATACTCAACAGCGACTCGCATGTGTGCAGAATCAAAGGGCATTATATGGGCTGAAGCAAGCACCCCATGCTTGGTACACTCAGATAGCCAGCAATTTCACTGGACTGGGCTTCACCAAAATGGAAGCAGATGAAAATCTATACCAGATTACGGTTGAGGGTAAGCTATTGACCATTTTTCTTTATGTTGATGATTTAGTTTTGACTGGTGATGAGCAATTGATACACTCATGCAAGGAGGACCTTGCAAGGGAGTTTGAAATGAAGGACATGGGACTCCTTCATTATTTCCTTGGATTGGAAATATGGCAGCGGGATGGTGAATTTTTTGTGTTTGAACGCAATCATGAAAAGGAGATACTGCGTTACTTTAACGTGGAGAGTTGCAAACCCATGGATATTCCTCTTTCGGGAAATTAGAGAAAAGAGAATGCTACTTCTCGAGAGGTAGTGGATGCTACTGTCTACAGGAAGTTAGTGCGTTCACTAATGTATTTGGTGAACATGAGACCAGACATTTGCTATGCAGTTAACCATATGAGTCAAGCTATGGTTAAGCCTACCAAGCTCTTTTGGAAGGCAGGAAAGCATGCCCGGAGATACTTGAGGGGAACATCAGAGTATGGTTTATGGTATAGATGGACAGAAGGACTAATGCTATAAGGCTTCATGGATGTAGATTGAAGCAAAAATCCAATGTATATAAATAGTAGCAATGAAGTGATGAGGTATTGTTTACATTGATCAAGAATATTTCCTATGATGAGAAGAAGCACTGTAAGAACCATCATCAAGGAAGAGAAACACAATGCAACATTCAAATGTGAGGCCAGCATAGATGAACAGGTTTATTGTTTTTTGGTTCTAAGATGGATCCTGGCAGTGATCATTGTGATAATCAGAGCTGGCTAAATCACTGATGACCTCACACATCCACCACCAGCCCACAGGCCACCATTTTTCATGCACTGCAGGCACACAGACGCCACCTTGGCCAGCCCCACAGCCACACTGATGCTGGCCCTGCCTGCATCCACAGACAGAGATGGCCATCACACCTCTGCCATGCACAGTGGCCTAAACCTGCCTGGCTGGGAAAGGACTTTAGACTCCTCTGAGGCCTCTAGGCTTCACTCTGCAACTTTCCTCAAGAACACCTCTATTCTCTTCTCATCCAACCTCTGTTGGGAATTCTTCCAGGTCCTGCCACACTTCTTCTCCACTAAGAATCTTCTGCTGGACTCTTCTATCACTGCTCTCAAAGTGGTGGTCTGTCCTTGCTGAGATTTCTTTGACTGCCTGCACTCTGAATTCTGCAAACAATTCTCCAAACCAGAATTGACCACTGCTCACCTTCTCTTGAGAACACTGCAATTGTCCTCTTTATCCAGCCTCTAGCTGAACATCAGGCTCACTATCATCGTCATCAACTATGTCTTCAATTTTATGCAACCACAATTCTGCAATTACAAATTCAAATCAGATTTAAAATTAATTACCTGCAAGATCTCTGTATGATCTTGTCTTCCACTCACTTTGCAAATCTTGTTCACTGTAATTCTGAGTATCTTTGATACCTATCAGATCATGGAATCTGATCTTCCCCTTTCAAATCTGTAATCACTCTTCAACAGATTTAGAGCTTCAATTTTTCTTCATCCTCTCATCACATGCATGCTGCAATTTTATCATTTTTCAAAAACCTTTGTCTTGAACTCCAGATTCCATAAATATAAGCACTCTCACTGTATGCTTATTCAAACCTGCAATTTCTGCCAACCAGATTTAAAACTTTTCTTCACTGCCCTTACCAGCATGTATTCCAAAAATTAGCTTTCAAAAAGAGCTATTCAAGCTCTGATACCACTATGATGCCGGGTTAAACCCACAGTCTCGGTTTTCTCTTTATCTCAATCCCAGTGCTGTGTATAAAGTGCATTCTAATTTTAATGCCCAATTCCAATTCTCAAAGTCTGGAAATCATACATGCGGAATCTTAACTATTATAAACCTATGGCTAAACCATAGTCCAACTCAAATTTGTGAGCCTCCAATATTTTTGTTTAAAATTATCACATAGGGTCCACCGCATATCTATAATTATATGCTCCCAGCCTTACTATTCTACATCGCCCAAAATACATTAACACATGTATCCCCGACTTTAACAAAGGACCTGGCACCCATCATATAACTATGGTCTATGTAAACATGTATTATATAAGACCATCATGCATTGTTTAGAACTCTGCCACATATATATATATATATATATATATATCTACCATTCAACACTTAATTAACGATGGTTGATAATCGAACAACTACGCAATAATTCCACTAGACCCCGGCATTAACATACCTCCCCATCCGATGGCTCAAGGTTTGTCGCGCTCCTGATTTTCATCCAAAAATTCCTAACAAATATCGCGTGAACTAACTGCGCGGAGCTTAACACTTGGAGGTTACGCGATATAAGTGGTATTGGAATACCACTGCAAGGTGACGTGTCGAGCACCAAACTATATCGCGTTCCAAACTGAAATTCCGCTTACCATTCCAACAACCATGCGAACCCACTGGTTTCTAACTCCGAAACTGCTTTTACTGTAGCTCTTTTGTGGTTATGCCTCCTCTAATTCAAGGTTCCGTTCTTTCAATGGTTCAGCGTTCTAAAAACACACCATTCGTTCACCTTCGTAGTTAAATTATGGTTCCACCGTTACTCTGTCACGGTCTCGATCACGAGTTGGACAGTCTCTTCACCTCTTCATTCAAGTTTATATTCCTCCGCGCAGGGTTTCAATGCGAGGTTTATTCCCTGACCTCACTATTCTATCGAACAACCCGTTGTGTCACTCCTTGTGATTCCACCTTCTACCACTATAACCCAATGAAAATGAATCCAACTCAATCAATTCAATCAAGAAGAGTTCAACGTAGATTCGACATGCTCCAAATAGCACCCCCTGCATCATTCCTCAAGGACCAAGATTACGCATCAGCTGTGCCAAATTACTATGTGTGCGTTCACATTTCTAAACTGTGAACATGCAGAGTAACTCTGGGGTTATAAATTCAGGAACCTCAACAATTCTACATCACTGTTTGCATTTTACTAAAGCCCGATAGAACTAGGTCTTGTCGCATCGGCCATAATTGTGACAGAGGTTGTCCTCAATTCAATTCACATCAGGACATCGATATGAATGTCGATTCCATCAATGGCATATAGCGTATATTCAACCATTAATTTTATAGTTCTAATAGAACCCTATATTCCACTACATAGGGTTTAACTAGCCCACATAAACTCAATTATCCCTCATGCATATATATCACACAAAATTGAAAGAAACAAACATTCAATCAGAGCCAATTTCTCCATTATAACTTTACATGAACTTACAAATTCTTGATAGGCCAAATCTTCAATTACAGAGGCCTTCTACAACCTGCTCTACCCTTGAACTTCTGAACATATC
The DNA here is from genome assembly GCA_034641835.2 of Pinus albicaulis. Lineage (NCBI taxonomy): Eukaryota > Viridiplantae > Streptophyta > Pinopsida > Pinales > Pinaceae > Pinus > Pinus albicaulis. The sequence goes on from JAXQQM020093013.1 coordinate 96,971, forward strand.
TCTCTACTTAATGCCTTTTGTCTTTAGAAGATAATGAATCGCTTCATTTTCCTCTAACAGCTCGACAAACTCTAACTTTAGACAAAATCCCTAAAGTAACCAAACTGATCCTAGTCTCTTCACATTCCTAACTACTCATTTCTCTCACGTTCTTTGTGGTTAGAGAACATTTACAATTCTCAATTTTTATTCAAAATACTAAAAATTACATGAGAAGTTAAAAACATAAGGTCCCCTATGTCTACTTATGTACAAAGTAACTCTTGAGCCTAATGCCCCTGCATCACCTGCACTTCCTATTCTCATCAAGGAGACAAAGAAATAAGCAAAAGAAAAACTCCATCTTTTGGAGAAGGAAAATAAAAAGGGGATAAGCTTACCCTTCTTCTTTCTAAATTTGTACATATGATTCATGAAGAGTATGAGGAGATCCAGAGAAACTATAGAGAATCTTCTAGAGGGTTTGATTCAAAAGCAAACTCTATATTGGAGGAGTGTGAGCATGTAGCTACACACCATCTTGTACAGCACAATCACATGCCCAGGATTTCCAGAAGAGAGATGGAAAGAAGAGAAGAGGTTGCTAGGAGGGAAACCATTAGTGATTTCTTGAAGGAGTATGAGTCTCAAACTCAGAAATTCAAAGATCATCTCAGTTTTTTAGAGTTTTGCAAGATGAAGGTGAAGGGAAGAGAGCAGAAGGATAGATTCCATCTATCTACCTTTGGAGGTTCACTTGTATGTTTAGCCAAAGCTTGGGTTGAAGAGTTAGAGACCTTCTTATAGCACCACCAAATATCGGACGATGAAGCCATCAGAATTGCAGCACTACATTTGAGAGGTAAGGCTTTTTCCTGGTGGATTTTTGAATCCTTTTATTTGAGAAATGTAAACATTGCATCCTATGCTAGTTTCACTAAGGCATTAGTGAAAATATTTGATGGAGGAATTCACGAAACACTCATGGTGGAGATAAAAAAGGAAACTCAAACAAAACCCTTGCATGATAACGTAATACCACAGTAGGAGGCTGAAAACTTGCACCATACTTTGTCGGAAAAGGAACTTTCTTCTCACACTTTTGAGCAAAGAGGCATGGGGGTCTCATTTTCAAAGAGGGGTCAAATCATTGGGAGGTTTCCCACTCATTTTGCAGATATTGAGGGCAATAGCGCTGTTAGATCTGGAGTCGATCTAGTGCCTCATGTAGAGGAAAGAGGAGCTCTTTCTCCACATAGAGGGATGTTTGCATCTTTGCAAGGAATTCCCCGGGATCTCATGTATGCAGATCAAGGCACATCTCATGTTTTACCTGTGCCATTGTTGAGGAGGTTTGGAACCATGGAGACAAAAGGAGGAAGTAGGGAGAAGACCCAGCATCATGAGATGAGGAGTATACATCCCTATTAATTTTTGGAGGTTGATGCACCTAAGGAAGTGATTGGATTGCGCAGTGGAAGCATGGAGAGCTTTCTCCATTCATATATTCAGTCATCCCTTGATGATGATGTCTCATTGAATGGAGACATTTTGCCAGGAATACCACTAGATCAACAGAGGAGGATGGGTGCTTCACATGTTGAGGCATCAATCATTGCTTTTAGGAGGGTGGAAACCTAGAGAGAGCTAGATACAGCACTAGGAGTCTGGGGTAGACTCAAGGAGTGTGAGATCATTCTCTCAACATCATCAATACCCACTTCCATTGCACATTCTGCGTTGTGACAGGAGCAGCATGGGAAGGATAGTAGCCTTCCAACTTCCATCTTTGGCATGAGAGATGTCAAAGAAGATGATGACCATATGATAGGTACTCTTCATGAGAGATCATCAGCACTGTCACTATGGAGATTAGATTCACATTGGAGCTCCCAGCTGTTGGTGGAGTATTCCAAGGATATTTTTACTTGCATGATCTAGGATGGCCAGTTGCACTTGGAGGAGTATTCAGTCAGAGATGGGGTCATCTTTTATCATGGTAGAATCCTCTTTCCTAGAGCTTCCAAGCTCAAGGAGAAGTTGCTACAAGCAGCTCGGGAGGATTTCCTTTTCAGCCCCACTTGTTCTATGAGAGCATACCACACCATCGTGGAGGGATATTTTTGGATGGGCTTTGAGGAGGAGATACATCAGCATATGAGTAGATGCATCGATCGGATGGAGATGGAGGAGAGATGTGACTCTTTGAGAGAGTTATCACAGCCACCTCTTTCCTCTTCGAGGATGGAAATAAGCAAAGGTGGTTTCTGAGCTTATTCCACCATCTTTGGCATCAGGCCAACCACTTGCCATCATATGCAACGCAATCCCTCTCTTAGGCAGCGTTATTCTTGGAGAGCATTTGCTGTGAGGGATTAGCATATATGTGGAGGGTGAGATCTTAGGTGAAAGAATCAGTTTTTCACTTCAGATTTCCCATTGGAGGAGGCCATTTTAGATTGAGGATCTCATTCAGCCATTTCCTCCTATTTTTTTTATGAGTTGCTGTTGCCCAGCAACTCTGGCATTATTGTATTTTCCCATTTTGTACATGTATTGTAGTCAATCCTTCTAAGGACTGTTGTACTAGTGTTTTAAGGGGTTGAGAGCTTTCTCCCCCTTATTTCTTGAGCTATCATTGATATATCATTATATTTCATGTTATATGTTGTAGTGTCTCCCATAAGACTACACAGTCATAGCTAGGGAAGTTTATGTAACAGTGTATTTTATGCTTCCATGTACTTATTCCTTGAGATCATTGTACACTTATGTTGCTGCTTGAGCTAATATCATGGCTATGAGTTCTTCTACCATTTTCTGAGATTGGAGCAAGTTTCTCTTCATGTATATGTTTTCATATTACTGTAGCTCACTTTTTAGTGGGATTATTCAAGAAGCTCTATAGATAGAGTCTAAAAAGGGAAAGATAGCCTCCGGATCTCACACTTCCTTCAGAAGGTGACATATCCGGTAAACGCCCCGTCAGTCAATCTCTGGAATAGATTGTTGATTGTTGACATTCCTGAAAAAGGAACATTACAATTCTTCTTGGTTTAATGAGCTCAAAGAAGATATAATCGTATTCCTCGTACAAGGTGTCTTTTTCATGTGTTTTTAATGATCCTAAAAAAGATAAAAAGTATGCTTATAACCCTTCACTTATTAATGAGCACGAGAAGAATACAAAGTGAGTTCATCTTGAAGAAATAAATTATATAAATGGTAACAACTTATTTCAAGCTAAGATAACCACCCCAAGTAAATATAAGTAGAGAGGTAAGCAAGAAAACCCACTCATTAGAACAACATCTCTAGGAAGGGTATGAATACCAAGTGAAGGATAAGAATAGAGATAAGGTAACTATGACTGTAATGGAGAAGTGATGTTGAAGAATATTAACATAAGTAAGTAGAAAAGGAAATGCATATAAACAATAATAAGGTAAAATTTGCAGGAATGATCTTAGGTTGTAGCTAGAACATGATCAATACTAGAAAATGATGCTGAGTTTTAGAGTCATGGTGAGCGAAAAGGAGTGCTTCCAAGTTGATAAAATATTTGAATATGGACATAGATACAAAAAAATGGGTGCTATAATAGGTCATACTTATGAAGCAAATAATTATCATATAAATAATTGCATTCAAACATCAACAAGTTAACGTCACAACCTAACAGGGTTGGATCTAAGGCTTGAATAAAAATTAAAATATGCTCAATAATGCATTGTAAATTAAAAAGAGAGACATAACCTTATATTCTAGGTTAAAAAAAAACACACCTGGTGTCCATAATGATGATGAAATTTCAATAATATATGAAAACCATGACCAACATGCTTGATAAAACCTCAAAAAAAAGTCAAATAACCATAAGAATATCATATGGATATGATCCTAATCTCAAATATTTGTTTCATGTTGAACCAAATTCCATAAAATTCACATGAAAAAACCAATGCAATTTTATTGAGGTCCAATATAAAGGAAAGAAGGCCAAATTAGTAATCATTTTTGCATTTTTTTGTTTAGCAAAAAACTAGTGAAAAAACCTCACCCTAACCCCAAAAAATTGGATCATGATTCCAAAGCATACTTGACATCAATCAAAATTCTTCTTCTACCAAGTATTTCCCTCATGCTTCCTTTACATTTGCATGGTTCTATTTTTACATTTCACTAATATATAACACTTTACTAATCCCATTTATAGGTCAACTATGTTCTTTCTCCCAACCACAGTCCCTTAAAGTGATCATGATATAGTAGGCCACTTTTATGGATAAATCTTGCGGATAACAATTGATTTATGGAGAAACCCTTGGGTGAAATGGTGTAGGAAACATTCATATATAATGATGGTAAAAAAAAATGTGAGTTGGGTTTTTTTTTCTAAGCATCATAGTGAATTATGTGGATTTATTCTCAACAATCACTTAATAATAATGGTTTAGTGGAAGGAATGAGAGAACCAATAACATGATATGAGGGATGTATCTCATCAACCCAGTATACATGCTCTCAGGGTTTTTCTTCGAATACTAAAATTTTTTAGAACGAAAAACACAAAGGGGGGAATTAGTTCTCCCTATGTCTCTAATAAAGATATGCTATTACAAAGAATGATATTTCATGATAAAATATGAACCACTATATTTGGATATGGCACTCCCAAGAATGATATTTCATGGTGAAATATGAACCACTATATTCAGAGTTGAAGGGAATATACTTTATCACTAATTTGTTGAGGTGAGGGCCTTCAATAGTAATGGTAACAAAGAAGTGCACTAGTGATAAAAAAGTTGATGAGTATCTGGTTTGATATTGTGGGTACATGCTATAGAAAGTAGATAGGAAGATACCCAAATGAGACATTACAAACCACAATTTACACATAATTATATTCACCATGAACCATGCATCATAGACCATGGGAAAACATTTTTCCTCTAGAGGAGAGATGGATATTGAAGTGAGATGTATCAAACCTAAAATTTTCAAGTTGCACCAGTTTGTTGGAAAACATGAAGTACCAGCATACAATATGTAGCATAGGGGTTGAAAATGTAGTAATGGTTCTCTACAATGAATACAACAATCTATAATATGAATAACTCAAATTATATGAATGCATAAGATATAGGAGAAAACTTTTAAGGATTTTTTGTTAAGATGAGAGAAATAGTAGTTTGATGTATGTCATTCATGAAGATAAATAGAACCTACCATGTTTTTAAAATGAGACACTTATATGAATAAATTCTACAAATTGAATCACACTTGAAGTTCTATCTCCAAACATGGTAATAGAATACCCACAATGTCATATGCTAGATTCTTTCAAGAAGTAATATGGGGACAATAGATGTTTATGTTGTAAGTCAATTTGATGGAAATATTAAAGAAGTGAATCCAATTCATCTACCAATAAAACTTGTTCCTTGAGGGACTTGTCATAGGGAAGGATTACTTATGCCCATTTTCAAGAAGGTGTAATTTTAGTTAAGATGGAATCTGAGTACCATGAAACATTCCAGTTATACACAAAACTAAGTAGCCAATAACATGTTTCTAGTGGAATTATAAGAATACTTCCATCCAATGCTCGTATTAATGCTAATTACTTGTTTATATTAGATTCTAGAGTTTGTGTAATTTACATTTGGAGAATTGAAACTAATCAGACATGGGGTAACATGATCGAAATCAATCCAATTTTTTTTTGAATTGGTGAGGGTAACACTAATAATGATAATTCTTTGGTGGTATGATTGACAATTTTGTCTTTAGAGGAAAATATAAAGGCCACACAAGATGAATATTTGAGGAAACAAATAATGAATTTATGGTTGTGATGGATTTTGAGCATCTAAATATGCTTAAAATTTAATAAAAAGGGGCTTCCTAAAAGGAGAAAATATCTACCTTTTTTTGGAGTGACATGAAAACAAAGACTTAAATTCCACCACACACCCCTCCTCCTCCCCCCCACCCCTCCTCCCAACATAGATTTTCTTTCAACCAATTTTTTTACCACCAAAAAGGACATTAAATTCACCAGTGGTATGATTCCACCATACCCCACCCCCCACACACATAGATGTTTTTTGAAGTAACTTCGTGAGCACAAAAAAGGATGTTAAATTCACAAGTGGTATACTGCTTTAGCTGTGGAAGAATTGTTTTTGCTAAAAATTAAAAAAAAAATGATTTTAGATCAAAAAGGTATAACTCAAACAACTATCAAGTCAACTCCAAATCCACCAACATAATAGGACACTATGGATACTGTTGTAAGTAACACATCATCCAACAAGTGTTTCAAACTCCCTCATATATAAATAGATGAATAAGGCTTCCAATAAAGGCAACATTTTCTTACAAAGTAGAAACTGTCGTTACTTACTATTTGTATTTACAAACAAAATGAATACTTCTATTTAAATATATAAATAGAATTATAATTGATAACAATGAGAGACTAAATAATGGAATTGATCAAAATTTGAAAGGATCACTAAATAGTGCATTACTAAAGGTCATAACTCCAAGTCAAGCAAAGATTCCAACATTGTATCATGAGGTTTCTCTGGGTTGTGAAAATAAATCCAAGTAAATTCATTTTTCCATTGAAATGGATGAGTAAAATGAACTACCTATTCTATCCATGTTATAAATTTCTTCATTTATAACTACCAATGTAGTGATAGCAAGGAAGAAATGAAACAAATTGTTCCAAATGACTTACAATCAATAAATTCTTATCCTTTTAAATGGTTTCTCAATGATGAAAAGAACGTTGGTACTCTAACTTTTATTATTAGTGGTTTTGACTCATTGAATTCCTAAGAAGAAAATTTATTTTGATTCCTATGGAAATTGATGGGTGTTAAGTATTTGTACTTAGAGAAATTTTTGAAGTTGCTAAGGGTATATATGAGAAAACACTTCAGAAATTTCAGGCTCGATTACAAACATGTGTATATGCTTCATGATTTTATTTTATGGAACATTCATTAGGAGGTAGTTATGTGTTACTAGATTTGATGCTTCTAGTAAGAGGAGTGGTGCCATTGTTTTCAGTCACCTATAGTTATAAATCTAGATCACTAGAGGGGATTATCTACTTAAAAATATAGCCTTATCCACCACTATATTAAACTGCTTAGCTTGACATAATAGAGAAGGATGTTTTTTGTTTCTATTTTTGTATAGATTCTCTCTATTGTATTTTCAAAAACTATTATGGAGTGTTATTGGTGCAAGATGTAATGACATGAGGTTTGGATATGAATCATTTATATAAAGAAAATAGATGGATGTAAGAATATAGGTCAAAAAATACATTTAGTGTCAAGTTGTTTCCATAATACTTATTATTAATTATTTTTTTAGTAATTTGATTGAAATTCAAGGTATGGGATCAATATTCAATCAAATACAGTTTTATATTAACTAGGTATTACTCCAACATTTGAATATTATAAAGGGAAGACTTGAATCTTCAAAAAGAGGGGTTAAAGGTTTTGTAGCTTTAAGAAGCTATGTTTTTTTCGAAACACAACGAACGATCACCATAATATTATCAACTTAAAGGAATAGTCTCTAGATTCGTGGCTCATTCCTTTTAAAATGTGGGTCTATTTTTCATTTTGTCTGTACTAAGTTTTCTTCTTCCATATTTTTTTTGCAAAGTAATTATGATTTATAGCCTTGATGAGTCTTCCATTGTCTAGAGTATATTTTATCTCACTGAAAGTATATATACTATGATCCCTTTTGTAATTAAATATTATAATTAGATTATATATTAAAATATTATGTTCCTTAAAATAACTCTAACTTTTATAACATTAGTTATATTTTTTGAATTCATTTATTAAATATAAAACAAACCTTTTGTACAAATAAATTTCTTTATTCTATAATTAATATACTTTCAATACAAAAGTTTTGAAACAAATACCAAGACCAAAAGAAACAAGCAGTCAAAAATCACTACATCATATGAAAAATACAACCACTAAATAATAAAACCTAAAAAGCCTCCAAAAAGTTCGAATAACTGTTATGGAGAGAAGGGTAGTTTATGTTAATCTAAAATTTGTGTCATTTGTAATCTTCCCTTCTTAGACCTGTTATGGAGAGAAGGGCAGTTTATATTAATCTAAAATTTGTGTAGTTTGCGATCTTCCATTGTTAGGTCTGTGTTTGTATTTCTTCGAAGTCTTATTTCTTCGAAGTCTTATTTCTTCGAAGTCTTAGCTGTTATCATCACACTTTTTTTTGGAGTTTTTCTGAGAGAGGTATGTAAAGTTTTTATTTATTTATTTTTTGGATTTCTTTAATTTTTTTTATGAAGTTTAGTTTTGGAATACATTTAATATGATAATAATAAAAGAAATTATATAACTAAAAAAACATGGAGAAGAAATAAAGTTTTCAAGATTTACCTAGGTTGTATGGAACTTCTACTATCTTTTACTTCTTGAAGTTTTGGTTAATCTTAATAAATCAGTTTGTATTTTCACAATATTTTTTCATTGTATATATAATATGTTTAATAATAATTTTAAAAACCTATTTAATGAGATATGCCTAAGTTCTCTAAATTATTAAAGGGTTACATATTTCAATATATCATTCAGAATTAAACCCTAAAAAGTTTTAAGCTTTTTTTGAGAGGTTGTAATCATAAATCTCACTCTGTGAGAGATTTTCTAAAATTGTGTTGTTAGATTGACTATAATTCCTGCTATAATTTTTTTTAAATAGTGGTTTCCTAGAAATAGTTTGTCGATTTTTTTTTGTTGGTTATATTTTTTCCATATTAAATTATTGGATCAATAATAATTCATAAAAAGAGACTAAATTTAATCAAAAGTAATATTTGTTATTTCTCTTTATATTAACATCATCCAAATCAATACTAATTAATTAAAAACTAAAAAAAAATGCTGTAGCAATCCTCTATCTAAATATCTAAAGGGTAAGAAATGACAAAATCCAGTAGCATTCATTTGAGTTGTGCAAGAGTGTCATTGCCTCAGATTTTTCTATAGTTATTATTTAAATTGTCAATGTTGTCTACCTTTCAACTACCTATAATCTCACCATATCAATCTATTGCAACATATACCCAAATGGACCAGCTATTTTTCTTCTATAATAAATAGAGAATTTGAATAACAGTAAGAATTTTAAAATTACGATTGAAATGACTTAGCTGAAATTCGATGTTTAAATATTCAATAATTTGAAAAAAGAAAGAAAGAAGCAGCCAATAAATATTTAACTAGAGCTGTAACATAATGCTCAATAAATATTTGTCTCCTCGTAATAAATTCTATTGTTCCTCCTCATGCCAAGATGCTCAATAAATATCTATTTCTCCTCCCAATACACTCCAGAATAACTTGAATTTTGCAATAAATGTCACTGGTATTGGTTTCCTTAAAATTAGGAAAACAGATTTACAAAGTCAGACGAGGTTCTTGAAGGTTGCATAAATTGGACAATAGACCCATAACTCTTTTTGTAATCTTTCATACTCAGATAGTGTTTTACCCCATTATGTGCACAGTTTCTGGGTTATAATTGAAACAAAAACGTGCTGAGTGAATGGCAGGGGCTTCAACGTTATGTTATTACAATTAAAACGGTGGTTAATATGACGATAATAAAAAATAAAGGTTTACAACAATGATATGATAGGTCGGTTAATTTATCATTAGCAAGCGTCCA